>UELW01000667.1:10545349-10782849 GCA_900490495.1 Danionella dracula | reverse complement strand
CTAACTCTCAAAAGGGCAGCTAAAGAAAAAAACGAGTGTAAATATTTTACAAGATTTTTATTCGACAAATAAGCATCCACCTTCACCATGAAACTTTTATAAACTTGAGGGAGTCAATAGTTCTGCTTTCCAAATGTGTGTTTTTGCCACATTTTTAAGTTCTTGCCACAAGTTCTACAAAACAAGCTTAATCATAGTGCTAACATTAATTTGTGTTACTCTGAAAAATTCAGCAAGATTGCTTGAGGTCAAAGGGGTTTGGTGTTGCTAAAAGTCCCTTTTGTAAATCTCTCCATTAAGGGTCCTTTTAAAAGCTCGGGCAGTTGAATAGAGCTGGCAAATGTGTGGAATTAAGTGTCATTATGGGTAATTGATTTGAATAAGAAAAGTGGCAGTCAGGTGACAGTAAGAGTTTTTCCTCTTGAGCAGATCTTCTGTTTCGGGAAGAGCCAGAGGAGGAGGTCAGGAGGAGCAGCACTCCCATCAAGACAACTAGCAGAAGAGTAGAGGAGACTTTCAACAAGGTAGACAGAAACATGGAACTCTTTTAAAATAGTCTTTATTCTAGTGATCGTCCATATCTACTCTTTAGGTAAATGTGGTGTTTACTTAAAATGTGCAAAACCCAGACTTCCTCACAGTTGTAAAGTATTTTTACTGCTATAAATTAACATGGTTTAATTTTCAATATTTATTTAATTAATCAGCCCAACTCTGTTGGTAAACGTTTTTTGTTTTCTTTTTTGGTAACTGAACACAAAACACATTTGTAATGACATATCTTGAACTAAGAAAACAAAAACTGGTCGATTCTAGTGCATACGATTCCCCACCCTTCACAGAACCTTTAAGAGCTTTCAAAACACTCATTCATTTAAATACTTACGTATTTATAACCAATAAGTTCTAATGGTTTCTAGCTGAAACAAAATGGGATTGGTGGTTTGTCATTTCAATCAAATGGCCTCATGGGAGGGTGTTGACCATAAAAAGCAGCCAAAACCCATACCTTACCTGTAGCTTTGGCTATGTATACTACTCTTAGCTTAGATAACAGTTTAAGTGTTCATAGCACCATATTCCTGCGGACATCTTTGGAGGATTGAGCGTGATTTTTAGTATATGTTGTGTGAACAAACCGTGATAGCAGTCAAACCGGGAATAAGCGAACAAAAATGTCTCAGAATGAAAATGCGTCGTGAGGCCCTGTACAAGTAGCCCATAATTAACCAAGCTCTTTTTGATGATGCAGATGTTCCATGATTCAGAAAGCTTAGAGGAGCACTGAAAATCTCAGGCCGAGCATTCAGTGGATGTTTCCTCTACATGATTCCAATCTCTTTAAGATTACTGATAAGGTTAACTATTGGTGTTGGAATGAAGCAATATGGGAAAACTACTGTCAAGGGGAGAAAATAATCCATAAGGGGATTTTTCTGCTATGCATTTGTTTCCATTCACTGATTCATTCTCTAGTCCTAATGCAAGTCACTTGTCACTGGGTTTAAAGTGAGAGAATTCAAATCAGATCCTGTTGAGAGGCACTTGACTTCCCCTGAAGAGACGTTTAACTCTGCTCTTGCTTTAGGGGCTTTTAGGAACTGAGGGAACATTCTAAGTAGAGGAATGAAATGGTTTGTAGAATAATTCAGAACAGATGATGGCATTGTGAACGATGCCAGCAGCTGCCATATGGTCATGTAATGGGAGCTGTCATCGCCTTTATTACCGAATGACAAGCAACATGTTAAATGTAATAACCCACAGGGGCAGACTGCTGTTTATGTGCGCCTGTGAAGGCATCATAAATGAAATAATTTTTGATGGTGGGGCTGGCGAGTCATTGTGAGCCCATGGTGAAGGGGCCTAATGTTGTTTGAAAGGTGGCGTTCTGCAGCGGCAAGGCTGTGAGAGTGCTAAATAAAAGGCAGCAATTTGCCTGAGGGTATACCCCCAGCAGACACCCACTCCTCTTTCACACCCTCCTCCAGCATTAGACAAGCTGCTTAAATGACACTCTTTTATGTGTAGGCATGAGTAAAAAATTTGAGGTCAGGGGACCAGATCGTCATTCCTGAATGGCCCACCTTTTTTCATTTTCAGTTTTCATTTAGGCTTGCTGTTCACACGTACCTTCATACTTCCACAGATCGAGCAGTTACAAAATCAAATGGTCTCTTTGAAGAGCCAAGTGGTGCGTTTGCGTGAAGAGACCCGGTTGCTCCAGGAAGCCAACAGAGTGCTTGCTGGAGAACGAGGAGATCTGCTGAACAGGCTACAGTTCCTACAGCAAACTAAGGATGTGGAGGAAGCCCAGGCTCGAGAGCAAAGTAAACAACTGCTTTCAGAGCTGGAAAGCTCCAAAAGAGAGGTAAAAGAAGCAGAGAAAGCTGCCGCTCAAGCCAAACGCAGACTCCAGAAGTTTCATCTGGAGCTGCGGGTGCTTCAAGCAGAGAGAAATTCCCATTGCTGCACAACTAAATGCAAGGTGAGCAAGATCAGGTCCAGAACCCTGAGGGCTGATGCCTGTAGCAGAATCGGTCGGGTGGACAGTCCTGCCAAGGACGACTGGGAGGACATGAGCGCAGACAGGTACTTCCCCCACCTTTCAGTTGGCTTGTCTTTCTCTCATTATTTTTCTGACTGCAGGGACAGCACGCATATGCAAAAACACAAGCAAACGGGTGATTGAATCCCAGCTTCTGTCTAGTTGGTATTCAAACGAGAAAAAGGAGCAAGGAGGGGCAGAAAAGGGGGAATCAGCTTCTCTGAATTATCCTGGGATGTCTTGCTAGGAGCTTATTGACTGAAATTTGCATGTAGAATTAGCCACCTCGGAGCAGCTGAGTTGAATCGATGCCAGAAAGCACCTGAACCCACCCTCAGCCCCTTGCTCTCTGCCCAATGCCATTTTCCAAACATCATGAGTGCTGAAATTGACAGTTTGGCAGGTTAATTTCATTTGCGATTCCTTTGCATATTTATTCCTAAAAGAGGAGGAGTCTGAAGCACAGCATGGCCAATCAGTGATGCCCTCCTTCACTCCTCCTCCTCTCAAGCGTGCTCTAATTTATCAGGATAAATGTTGAATGACTCTGATCGGCTCTCCTCCAGATGTCTACAAGCTGGTTAACATCTTTAAAATCAAGCAGCATCTAATTATTTATTGAAAGTTTTATGTCGCCTACTACTGCAGGGTTTCTGGCATGACGAATGAGATGATGATTTCCAATGATATCAGTTGCTGCTTTATTTCACCCAAATGCATGACTATTTCAACCAAATGGCAGACTGGAAGGCATCCAAATCAGTCTCCAAAAGGCTGTTGAAAGCCACTTCATTGTCCCCACTGTGCCTCAGCTGTATGTGTTCCTTGGAACAATTTAACTCCAAGCCTGCCTGCTTTCTAATTAACACATCTTGTTATAATGCTATAGAATGTCACTTTGCAGTCCCCAGTATGTCTTTTAGGTAAATAAGTGGATAAATTCTTTATTCTTGCAGTGAGACAGAGGACATCTCTGACAGCCTGGAAAGTCTGTATTCAGATCTGGCCCCAAAAGCTTCTGTAAAAATCAAGGTTTGTTGCGTCTCGTTTGGTCTCATCTGATCTCATCTATTTAAAAACACTTGACTGTAATAAACCAACTTTCCTTTTATCAAAACATTCTTCTGATTAATGTATACTAGTGGCAAAACACTTTCTGTTTTAAACAAGTTTTTTTTGAGGTGGTTTCTTGCAGTAGCTGAGAGCCACGTTTCAGGGTTTGGGAAGAAGGGTTGAATGTTATGCTCTAAAAATGTACTGTAAAGCAGCAAAACAGGCTTAGGTTTTATGTTTCCGTTCAGAACAGACATTTCTTCATTTCTTCTTTGATAGATTTAGTGTGCATTCTTCAGTGTCGGAGCATGCACAAGTCCAAGTGCAACCCTAACTGGATTTAACACAAACCTGCCTGATGGGTTATTCATGCATGTATCACACCAGTCCACGGAGCATTTCCAAGTTAAGGCTTGAGACGCATCTTGACTATTTTGCTCTTCAGAATATTGATTTGACTGTAGAGAAAGGATATTATTATTAATGTTTATATTTGATTCAATTTTAGATTTAGTTAGATTTATGTTTAGCCCTTCAATCAGTGGAAAGCTAGATTTAAATGTCATCTATTTATACAAGTTTCTTACTTTTGTCCGCAGAAAACATTATTAGTTTCATGAGTTAAAATATTCTGTCCAGATTTTTTCTTAATAGAGAAAATGTTTTTCCAATTTTTTTTTCAGTTTTATTTATTTGTACCTTAGTAATCTTAAAGTACTTTTTACACACTTACTGTACAAATAAACTGTTAACAACATCGATATAATTAAGTAGATCAACGAATTAATAAATAAATAATTTCTCCTAGATAAGGTCACAGAGGTTTAGCTGCTCACACAGGCTGCAAGAGGAGTAAGTTAGGAAAGGGATTGCTGCACACTGAAAAGAAAAATGTCTGCGCCCTGTGGTCATTTTTTATTTTAGTTCATTAGTCTGTTTAGTCTTTCATCATTTAGTCACCATATTTGTTTCAGAGCTGAGAAGCTTTTCTTAAAAAGATATAGCTGTTAGGTAAACATTAATGCTTGAGACATCATTTGGAAACTATTGGTAAAGTGCTGCTGTGTTTACCAAAATCTTTTACAGTCAGGGTTTTTGGTTATTTTCATCCAATTATTTGAGTTTAAACCATTTATAGACTTATATATTCAATGGTTTTTTGAGTATACACTTGTTTTGGAAATCATCCAAAAACCCTCCTAACAAGAGAAATTTTTTAAAGCTACAGCATGAAATTAAAATGGGAAATGATTTGAGTAATGTAGACCAGCCCATCAATGAATCCCAGAACATACAAAATAAAGAAACCTATATTAATCTTTAATATACTTTTGTAAAAACACAGATATATTGTGACGTAAATTAGCATTAAATATTTAGTCTTTATGTTTTGGACAATTTCATACAATTATTTGTGTAGAGTATAAACAGATCAGTTGCTCACATTTCGTTGCAAAAGCTGATATGTTAATGCTTTATTATAACTCTCAGCAGTTAAGGAGGAGTGAAACCCCATGACAAAATATTGAATACTCTATGTGTGAATTTATAGTTATAAAAAGCTCTGCTAAAAATCTTGATACAGGTTATTAAATGATTACAGAATTAGCTACAGGTTTATAAAGCTGTACTATGCATTAAATACTTTGTAAACAAGTAGTTTAAATCATGAATATTTCAGGGACTTGAAACCTTTAAACTAATTGATTGTTAGCTCTTTTGGTGAGTTCATATAAACCTCACTGTAAGCAACAGCTGTAAGGCTTGGTTAGCCCTTCCACAGAAAGAAAGAGATCTCTTTTGTTCCGGGATCTACTGTCCTGATCTATACAGCACCCAAATCTCTTCTTTAGCCAGCTTTTATTGAACATCCTTATCCAGTCTGGTGCCTTACATCATTAAAATGTGGCACAAAAAAGTGTCCACATACATTCTTCACTAGTGAATAGGAATTGTCTACTGTGATTTTATTAATTCACACTTTAAAGGCTTTTAAACTAACAACATGTGTTGTTTAAAAAATGTGTTGAACAACATTTTCATTCCTTTTGTTTATTTAATAACACTGGAATATTTCTGTTTTGCTATACTTTCTGAAACAAAGCTTTTTTTTTAATTGTAGTGATTTGTATTTTTTTTCTATTTTATTGAATGAGACATTCAATAAAATAAATGGGTGTAAAACAGAATAATTATTTACTTTATTGTTTTGGTCGAATATTGTTAGTGAGCTGCCGATTCATCTGTTTGACTCTAATCTGTAGCAGAGACACTAGTAAGTGTAATTGTAATTGTCTCAATTAACTTACATTTTTATTTCTAGAATCTCTAGTTTTCAGAGTTCTACAACCCCATCTGTTCGAGTCAGTTCTCCAAATGGCTCTTACAAACAAAACAATAACATTAAGACTTACAAAAAAGACTGAAGTATGAAGGTTACACAAGGATTCACTGAAATTCAGACAGACCAAAAATAGTTGCACAACTTAAAAATCAGCTCAAAATTGATTAAAAAAATTCACAGTGTCTGATGAGCTTTAAAGAGACTCTTTATAAAAAAATGACCACAATATTGTTCTAAGACCATTTTTTGGAGTTAAAGGAAGTTTTTGAATTACAGTAGTACACGCAAGTGCAAAGGGTTTTTTCCTATTTTTCTCAACAACCCCACAATTAATGCTGCAACTGTTTTTTATCACCTTCTTTACGCTACACAAGCCTGTGGTGAAACCAGGAAAATATTTGTTAGAAAACCGATAAGTTTGCGTGACTCTTTTTATAGGCTATAAAAAGATGCAAAGAGAACTTTAACAGTTAAGATGAAAGTGGATGTTCCTCAAACTTGGAGAAGTGTAACACTACATTTCAGGATGATTCTTTGAGCTTTTGTTTGTTCAATCACTGAAACCCCAGATGTGAATTCATCTCCCCAGATTTTCACTGTTTCTGTCATTTAGAACATGGAGTTAAGTGGTAATTAAAACAGAAAAAAGCCAGCTCGGATGCAAACTGTTAGAACTTCTAATCCATTCAGGCAAAGTTGATTCCGTAGAGGCTGTTTAGAGATTTTAGAATAGAAACAGCTTATTTACCGTTGTGCCAAATTACACTCTTCACCTTGAAAGTGCCTCTTTTCATTTACAAGTAGAAAGACCATGTTCCTTTGACTCTAAGCATCTGTGAGGATCAGGGGCTGTGTATCAGAGGTGTCTGCTGCTGTAAAGGACGCTCTCTTCTCAGCAGTCACCCCCCCCACCCCGTCCCCTCAGGGAAGAGGGAGCTGCAGATCCGCGCTTCTCTGGGCTTCCTCTGGGCTCTACAGCTGTCAGGCCTCTCTCAGATCCTGCTTGAATGCTTGCATGTGCTCGTCAGGAGCGCTGCCTTACATCGGCGTGACAGTGGAGCCGAGTACTGCGCCGCCCGTGTCACACTAAAGAGCTTCTGAATAAATCCCTGATCAAGAGAGACTGATCAAAACCCTTTTAAATAGTGTTCGATACAAACCAGAGGAAAAGCGGAATCTTCTTTGAAGTGACTACAAACGCTTCCTCTGTGTCACTCTGCCACGTTCTGTTATGCTAAACTGTTACTCCTGCTTTCCGTGTCTTGTGTCATGTGTCATGTGTTGTGTTTCTGCCTGCAGGGCGGCAGGTATATGCTGATCGACCCCATTGACAGGCCTGGAGTGGAATCTCAATGCAGAAACAGAGTCTTGCGGGGTATTCTAACTCGTCTGTCAAATTGGAACTCAGACTGATAAATTTGGACTTATTGTTCAGCCTTTATAACAAGTATGACTAAAACTGAAATCTAAGAACAACCAAAAAGATTTATTTCTAAATAAAGGGGCCTTAATTTCTTTGTAAATATTCAAAAGACTTCCATTCATCAATAGATAAAAACGCTATCTTCTTCAGTGAAAAAAATCACTTTCTCTAGTCACAAGGAAGATTTACTAGAAACAGCCAAGATATAAATACACTTTGAGTCTCAATACACCGCACATTAATACAATATTTGAAACAAGAAAACAATTTGGATAAAGTTTACTAAACTTTCACACGAAAGACTTCTGCCAGGAGCGTCAAGTAATGAAGTCTCTTACCTTCAATAAGTTGAAATGTTCCTGTTTTATTACAATCTGAGGTGTTGGGTTGTACTTTTGCAACATTACATTACAATAGCCTAATGGTCATCATCTCTTCTTCTCCAGAGACCAAGCTAATGCTCAGTAGCATGCACAAATTCGATAGTCTTGCTTAAAGTAGTTACAATTTAAGGGTTGAAAACTGTTTTATTCCACTTAAATAGCTGAGAAAAAAGTAAAGAAATTTTGCAGCCGAACATAGGTTACACATTTTTGTATTTAAATTTAAAAGATTTAAAAGTAGTTTTAAAATAAATGTAATATCTTTGACAACAGTAGGCAGAGCTCATTTTAAAAGTTCAGGATTTAAGAGTGTAACACAAGTAATAATAAAACAGCCTTATATGATTAAATAAACTCAAAAAAAGTTTATGACAACAAATGTGCATAAATGAATCTTTAATTGTTGTTATAAGGTAAAATAGCAAGCTCTTTCAGTTTTGACGTTTGCTTAGTGAACAAAAGGATTTATTTATTAAGATCACCTATAAATTCACCTTTTCCAGGTTATTCTGACAATCTTTTCTTAATACTTTTCAGTTCTAAAAATGGTCTCTGATCACCAAAACCAAAAGAGCACCAGAGAGCATCCTTCAATATTTCCTTTTGTTAGCAGTGCATTCTGGTTGACGTATTTTCCTTTGCTGTGTATGCGTTTCACATTGGAGCATTAAGACATGCTGTCTGAACGTAGCCTAACATGGGATCGCTCGATGCAGGAGAACCCTGTAAGTTTGTGATTTGTTTTCAATAAAAAGTTGCTTAAAAAAACTCAGTCATCAATCTAAAACATATTTTTGAGTAGTTCAATTTTTGGTTTTCCAGAAAAAAAACTGAATTGTGTAAAATATCAAATTTTATTACTGAAGTGTTTTCACTTATATGCATAAAGTTTTTCTGCAAGCTTGTACAATGTGTGTGTGATGGTATCCTCCTCACTTGCCTGACTATTAATTGACTAATGACTTAGAACTTTTACACTAGCACACATGTAATATGATAAATAGATTTTTTGTCATATCAGCAGAAACCTGCTTTGCTAAAGCACTGTCTATTCTTTGCCTCCAGGTGTCGCTCTACAGAAGAGGATACAGAGAGGTTCACAGACCCGTGCAGTTCTGCGACAGAGTCTTCTGTCCCTCCGACAGCAGGTGTCAACTCTGCAGAGAGAGAAGCAAGCAGCAGAGCAGCTGGGAGTGGAGCAGGAGCACAGGCAGAGCCGAACTCAGGAGCAACTCCATTCAGTCCTCCAGCAACTGCAGACCAGCAAACAGCTCTCACAGGTACTGCAGCACAATCCACAATCAGGTGTTTGAGACACCGGAAGGCTCTATTATTAATATTATTATTAATGAGGAACATTATTATGGATCTTAAGCGGTCTAAAAAGCTTGATTTTTTTCAACCAATATGTTTTCAAAGCAGCTACAAGTCCTATTGTGGATCAGTTAGGGTAAAGAGGATTCCTTATGTGATGTTCCTGGGAGCCTCGCTGACTGAGACAGGTGCTTGTCACCTCCCCAGTATTAAAAATATTTGACCTTAAATCAATCGATGAACAACTCGCTGAACAGCACCTGAAAAAAAACAATAAACAAAAACAAAACATTATTTGTGATAAAAAAGTATTTGTGATAAATGATGGGGATAGGTTAGGTAGGTACAATGAACCACATTGTTTTTTCAACAATTTGTATGTTACTAGTGCTCAGGAACCATATCCGTTTGGACAAATACCAGGAGCCAATTATTTGAATGCTAGATTAAATAGATATGTTTTTAATAAAAAATATGAACTCTGTGAGCATAGCTGATCTTCAGACACCATCCGCGAGTATGTTTCAGGAGGGCAATTGAAAATTGTCTAGAGTGTTTAACAGGTTTGTTCTTCAATCAACAACTTCTGCATCTTCTCAAGTGAACATTTAGATTTTTCATTTACAATGACACTTCAGTCCAAATTTACTCAGGCTACGTTCACATCAGTGGCGATTACATATATGCATAAAGTGTTGTGGAACAGTTGTGTGTTAATATAAGTTTATGTGTAAATATAAACGTTGTTAATTTATGAAAAATAAGCTTATGTCAAAAAACCACATCTACAAAGAAGGCTAAACTTTGAAGCTAACATGTTTTACATAATTTTCTCACGCCAATATGATCCTATGTTTTCCTTGTGCTTTATTCTTTTACAAATCTTCTCTTTCTGCATGTTTATCTTTTTTGGCAAAGTTTTACTTATTTACTACAAAAGTTTTAGCTCATTTGCAGACAAAAAACTCTGTAACACAATAACCACTGATGCAGGGCATAACGGATGCTTTTCAAGCAACCTAATGTTTTGGGGTTTTTTCTTACGTTCCTGGGACTGGATCTGATTGATTCTTGTGCAAAGTTTAATTTCCAAACAAACCGATATAATATAGAAACATTGTGGTCTGTCAGAACCATGATTATAAGCTTTAGAAATGTCGTTTTTCTGAACATTGTACGACGTTGGGCAGGTTCAAGCCCTTATCCGGGCTGTTTCAGTAGGTGTGTGAACTGAAAAATATGCCCTATTGACTCACTGCTTATCTACATGGAGTGTAAAACGATTGCTTCTCTCTTTGGAAGCAAAATCATTCGTAAATGAGCACACCACATCTGGAACAATGAAACTCTTCCACAAGCGTGATCAAAATGAATGCTTTTCAAATTATTTAACTGGTTTGAGCTTTTCGGGCAATCTGGTGAGGTACCTGAAGAGACAAAATCACCCAAAATCTATATTAAACATTAAGACCTGCAGTCTGAACATTGCACAGAAGTATGCTTTCACACCTGTCTTGAAGATGTCAGGGAAAAGGGGTGTGGTCAGCTGTGAGTTAATGAGATGGCAGTGAGTGAGACATTAAAAACACCATTACAGCGGAAAAAAGCGTGTTTGCTCACATGCGGCAATCGAGAGCGAGGCTTTGCTTGTCTTGCTTGGGAGCAGTTGCTTTAGTTCTTATAAAGTTTATCATTTGCTTTAGTTCTAGGTATGTTTTCACTTTTTTTTGCAGCATCCATGTAAAGCTCATTAGAATTCTGCTTTTGTTGTTCCTTTGTTGATTCTGTGGGGATGTTTTTTTTTTGTTACAGTAGTCTAAATCTAATTCGCTGTATTAGGACTACAAATGAGGCTAACAAATGAGTCAGCACACTCTCTCTGGGATTATAAGTCACAAACGCGTTCAATTTGCTTGATTTGCTCTGAAAAAAAAACTGAATATAGGGCTTGGTTAAGGCCTGTTCCAAACTGTGTATTTGAACTGGGATCATGAATATCTAGTTCTTTATTCAACTTAATTGTCGTCATTTCACAAAACAGATTTGCTGAAGTGGAACCAGAGACCAAGCTGGTGTGCCATCTTTCTTCTTCAGTTACACTCTAGAACCGGTGCAGCAGAAGTGACAGCATGCTGGTGTTTGTGTTTACTTGTTAGACTGTTGTAGAGCGTTCAATTATTAATGAAGTGGTGAAAGGGCAGCAGGTCGAGAGGCCCCTCGTGCTGCCCTCTGCTGCCCTGTAGCTTGATCAACATCTTTAACTAGCTGCAGGGCACTGTCCAGATTTGATCCTCTCTCTCTAATTAGGTGGTGATCACAGTAGTGTCTGTGAATTTTGATTCAGTGAAAGTTGCCCCTGAAACTGAAAGTTTTCAGTGAACAGAATTCTCTCAATTGCATTGAAAGGAAGAGATCCTGCTTTTTTGCCAGCCCAAAGTATGAATAATGCTAGGAAACCAGAACAGAGCTGCTTCTGTCTGATATTAACCTGTTATTCAAACCTTGTATGATGAACTTGAGTCATTGTGTTCTTCACACGAGCCAGGTTTTTAACCTCACTGGGTGATCGCTCTCATTGATGCAGATAACGTAGATTCTACAAATAAAAAAGCACTTAATTTCACTTCATGCACTGATGGTATTGTTTGCCCAGACTAGATTAGATTTAAAACCAGTGAGAGTTTAAATGCCAATAGAAGATGAAAGGAAAATACTAGTTAGATAATTATTTTAAAAGAGATCAGGACAATTTTAAGACAATAACGGAATGCTTATTGCTAGAGACATTTTCTTTCAGAATGTGTCTAAAAAATGTCCCCAAAAGCATGTCATGGTGGATTATTGAGAATAGTTATAGTTTAAACATAATTTCCTGATCCATTGTTAAAATTCTGAAGCTTACTTTAAAATACAGCTCCATTCTTTAAACAAGCTGCAGAAGTTCTCCACTTTCAAAGATAGGTTTCTCACTGCAAAGCCAGGAGCTCTCGCCCACTCTACTCACAACTCTTTGTGATAAGTGGCATTCATTTGAATTAATTTTGTAAAATAATTTCTGGAAATGATTGTCTTCATCAGCACCTTATTTTAACCCCAACCAATACAACCTCCCCCTTAACACCTGAGTCAATCGATCTTCAAGCAAGAGGGAGCAGGAGCAGAGGAGGAACAAGAGCTCCAGGTCCTTCAGCTCTGCAGCGAATACCTCTTGCCTTTCGAAACAAGTCGCATCAATGTAAAGAATCACAACAATATCTTCAATGTGTTGTAATTACATGATTGAAAACAGGTTAAGGCCATTTTGAAGCTCATTCTTTCCTTTTAATGTCAAATTATAGTAGAAAAGAAACTTAATCACTCAATGTGCATGTCTTCAAAGAGGCAGCTTTTGTGCTCATGTTCTGTCTTCACACTGGTAGCTTTCACTGACTTGATCAGATGTATCTCAGATGCAGTCCAGCTGCGCTCTACAAACCACGGTTGTGTAAAAAAGTCACAAGTTAAACAATACACTTCAATAATACATTAATACAAGTTGAGCCAATCAGAGAATGATTAATCTGGTGCTTAGATTAAGTGATCAAGTAATGTTTGTTGCTATGGTCGCCAATGGATATCATACCAGGAAAAATACATAATGTGAACAAACCTACCTGGACTACTTGTGTGGTTTTTCGAACTGTCAGCCAATCAGAATAAAGCTATATATGCATTATGCCAAAGATTCACTGTTTTCATCAAGTCTACATAACATGAATTTACAGCATAGACCTACATCATTTCAGGGGTGCTTTACAGATCTGCGGTTGCTTTGTTATGCCCTCCTATAACTCAGAAACATAATCACTTTGACCTGAAGGAATGATTTGTTGTGATGATGTCACAATGAGCGACACATCTTGTTTACATTATTCTATTGCGTTTTCTTTATTAAATCCATTAATGTTGCGATCAGTTCATATAATTTCTTCTTCGCGTACAAACACACACATGCTCAATGTCTTTTTTTATATCGACACATTTGAAGTCTAGAATTGTTTAATAAAAGTGTTAAAATAAATCAAGTTATAAATTTGACTTTTTCCCCTATTAATTTAGACATAATGGAATTCTTAGATGCATATTGGTCTAGATGCAGATTTTAGGATTTCATTGTTATGAGGATTTTAAAATACTCAGCACACAACTGTTGTGCTCTGGAAGAGCTGTTCTATGGTAGACCTTATAGAGTTAAAAGTCACAAGTGCAAGGTTTTGGTTTTTCCCAAAAGTCCACTACAGATAATTTAAACACTACTACTGAGTTTCTGTTCTTTAACTTGAAAGAGGCTTTTCGAGGCTTGTCGGGCGACTTCTACAAATGAGACCACCATGCAACAGTCAGCTTTCTGTGATGTGCGCAAGTCTCTCTGGTATTATAAGTCACAGACGTGTGTTAGCTTGGGGAAACTGCAGGTTTACAAACTTGGCTCAAAAAAAAAACTGATCGTATGGCTTGGTTAAGGCCGGTTTCTAACAGTGTGTTGAACCATAATGTTTATTATGCACAAAAAAACTGGGATCATGAACATCTAGTTATTTATTCAACAACCAAATATTTGTCATTTCACACAACAGATTTGCTGGGAAGGCTTGTTTGCAGATGTTAGAGACATGTTATGGGGTGACTCAGCAAATGAGAATAAACATAGAGAGGTTGGTACTCAAAGTCACACCGGACCCCTGTCCCCCCTCAGATCTCTTTATAACTAGTGCACTTAGTGATTTTTTTAATAATAAGATATGATGCGACAAACAACCACTTTTCCCAGACAGCTGCTATCTTTCACGTGTTTTTCTTTATAAGTAATTGCTTTGTTCCATAGTTAAAATAAGCACAACTTTGATTCCTTTGTAATTTCTGCAGATAACCCCAAACACACCCTATCCCTGTTGTGAGTGAGAGGCTGTGTTTCCTCTGTATTAGTGTTCGTGTCGGGTGTCACACTACTTTCGGCTCACATTGATCCTTGTGCCCTTTGCGGTCTGTTATTGATCCTTTATTTTGCTCAATTTAACGTCTCTCTCCCTCCCTCTCTTCCCCGCCCTCTTATTATACTGTCTAGGCAGAAAAGGCAAAGCTTGTGATGAACGGCCAGTTTCAATTAAATCAGGAGCAGAGTAGTGGTACTTCAGCACAGCGGAAGTGTCACAAAGCTCAAGCACACGCAGCTCTTCTGCAGCGTTAGCAGAGGAAGGATCTCTTATTACACCTTCTCTGATGGATATTAGATTAGTTGCAAGACTTTTCCATCTCCTACACGTGTTAGAACTGCAGCTGAAAAGCACCTGATATAATGTATCTGTCGTCTCCAGTGTGTGTCTGCGAGCAGTGTGTTCCTTGTTCTCTCTAAGTGGAACACATGCTCAGCAGTGAAGTGTCACTTTCATCGCTCAATCGTTGCTCGTGTCCCTGCGGAGCTTCCAGCTGCTGTGTCTCTGCCCTTCTTTTTGGAATAAATGCCTGCTTTGTTTTCTTTGCTACTCAACAAGTCATCCCATGTTGAGCTGCTGTTGGGACGCAGTAGTGTCTATGACGAGAGCAGCGTTAGCGGTGAATCTGAGCTGATGGCGTCACGGTTGATGGAGGAAGTGCACTTGATGTAGTGTGACAGGTAAGACGCATTCACCTGCGCTCCCCCTTTTGGGTCAGGCATGTGGTGAAGACGCCTGTCACACCTTTGAGCTGTGCACATTAATCATGGCGCTGGGATTACATGACAGAAGCCCAGGCTTGACAGCCTCTCTGACAGCCCAGGCCTGTAATCTGCCTCATTTGCAGGTGTAGTCCGTGTTCCTCTTTTTGGAAGGGTCGGGATTACCTCAGGATTAGACTGCTCGCCTGACAGAGAGGCTTTCAGGGGCTGTTAGCGCTAAGCCAAACTAACCTCTTCCCAGTCTGTAGAGGGAGACGAGTGTGACTGGATTCTAACAAGCTTGACAGTTTAATTTACTGCTGCAGGTGACGGGTTCTCACCCCAACTCGAGGAAAATCACTGATCTGTAAATCTGTGGCAGCAAAAGGCTTCTAAATGATCTATGTGATTTACTGTACAGTTATACCGAAAGACATGCTCTATTCAGATCGCTGTTCAAGGTTCTAATTTAACAAAGAAAAATAAAGGACATTTTAACAGTATATTTCTTTAAAGGAACACTCCACTCTTTTAAACATTTGAAGTGAATAAATAGTGTATTCCCATTTTGAAATCTTTTTTCAGCCATTCTACAGATATGGTCAAATGACCTCCTAGCATAGCTTAAAGTAGACATCAAATGTTTCTTTAGGGTATATAGCTATATATTTAGGATTACTTCTGTTACAATCAAAGTTTATATTTCTTAATGGTTTTTAAAAAAATAAATTAATAAAAATAAAAAAATTACCTCATCAAAACCGATTCCGGTAACTTCCGACTTCTCTCACCCCACCCCTAATGGCATGGAGTCTTGTTTAGCTGGCTGGTGTTTCAAGGGAAGCATGCAAGAGCAATATAATAATACAAAATAAAAACAAGCAATATATATTTTTCTTCTTGAAGAATGCAGGGCAACATCATCAAGTGTAAGCTTTTTGAATCATATTAACATAAAAAATACTTTTTTATATCCCAAAACGCCACAGACCTTTGAAGCCAGGGCTATTCACAAAATGGAGGTTGACTGTGTTGATATGGGGGGGAGGGAGGGGTTATGGTAATTAATGGGAGAGGGTTTTGACATCATATACAGTGAGCATCACAGACAGGCTCATTTTCAGAAGGTATAAATCATTTTGTTCTGATTAAAATGAAATCGTTAAATGGATTTTTATGAGCTGATATTGTAAGTGTATAAAATTCTTTGTAATGGTCCAGTTCTTTTACCACTGTTTATTGCACAATTCGGAGCTTATTTTAAATACTTTTTTACTGTTTGGAAATGAATGTTTCAGCATCGGAAAAAAATAATAATTGAAGGAAAAATACACAGTCTTGGCATTTAAAAATAATATATAGAAGAAAAAAAAGTTTTTTTTAATGCCATTTGTATCATACTTTTTTTACACAATGGCTAACATTTAGAAGATGGAAGAGAAAAAGACCACCGTCATAGTGTAACAGCAAGTGTAAAGGATTTTTTTTTTTTACAAGTTCGAGCAACATTTTTCCAAGCGAAGGCTACCACTCTGATCACAAGAATCCAAGATTCAGCCTTGCATTTTCTAACATGCTGTGCTCTGTGTAATCTCTGTTAAAACAGCGTAAATTCATGTACAGTAAGCCTTGAACTTGGGATAACACTTTAGATTACAGCACATAAATTATTAGTAATAACAGTGTGGCTCCTGCTAATAATTTGTAGGTACATGATAACATTGATTACATTTCATGAAATAATGGGGTAACATAAGACTGGAATATTAAAAAGTAAAAAGTTTTATTAATAGTAACAGTCTATTAATGAAATTAATTCAGTTAAATTAAGATTTTCTTGGGATGCTACAGTCGATTTCTGTAGTTGGTTATAAACTACTCTAAATTACATTAAGGATATTTTAAACTTGCCATCAAAATTAAAATAATGCAGTTTCTGTGTAGGGCAGCTAGTAGATGGCAAATGGGTGTGATCATGCGATCAAGTCAATAATAAGCAGCATTTTACTGGAAACACCATCAGCATCTCTCTGTGTGCAGCAGACACCAGCTTAGGAAAAGAGAAAAAGCTCTAATAAAAGGTCAGAAACCCGATATGAGTTGTTGAAGGAATGAACGGATATGTGGGACTGCTTGTGTATGCGTATGTTGTTCTCTAGAACTGGAGCATATTGTATGATGAGTGCAGTAAGAAATCATTATGTTTGGACAGGGAGTAAGGCAGCACGTCTGAGTGTTGTTATAAACTCTGTGGTTTTATTCCCCAAACAGGGCTTTGTTTTATTCACTTAGTTCACTGCAGTAACTGAAAGTGCGTGCGTGTGCGCGTGTGTGTGCGTGCGTGTGCGTGTGTGTGTGTGTGTGTATATGTGTATGAGCGAGAGAAAGTAAGAGAGGGAGTAAGAGTGCAATTAGCCCTGATGCTCGGCTTTGGGCTCTACGCGGGGCTGATAAACTCCCAGAGTGCACTGGGACTAGCCAACAATGGCTCTATTAAGGCTGACAATCAACAGGATAATGCAGGAATGATCTTTCCCCTTATTACCATACGACTTTAATCGGATTTAGGGCTTTAATCACAAACTACTGTGCAGTACTGATCTTAAAAATGCACCTTAATCATAAAACTCAGCAGAATGTGTTATCAAACTTTTGCCTTTGTGTCACGCGGCTCAGTCGAAGTGATGAGTATCTGTTCTAAGGTCTGGCTTTGTTTATGGATTGTGTGTTTATTTTGAGCAGAAGCAGGCCTGTGAGTTAGCCGTCCTGGAGCAGCAGAAATCTTCTCTTCAGATGGAGCTGGACCAGTGGAGACGGCTTCGACAGCAGACATCCAGTGAGACGGAAGAACTGCAGAATCACGTCAAGCAGCTGACGCAGCACCTCAAGGTCTTGTATTGTTCATTACCTTTTAGTTGATGTCAAGAAAAGTGTGTTACACTTCAAAGCATCATTCAAATGGTTCATGAATGGATTTAATTGATTTTGGGGTTAAAGGCCTCTGTGATGCAACATCAATGTTTGGAAAGTGTTTGGATGCTAATTTGTGCATTAGATTTGTTCTAACAAAAGATGACAAAAAGATTTGTTCCTTTTTAAAAAATTGTTCATTTTAATTTATGGGATTTGAATATCACAGTCACCAAACCAAACTTCTTAGCAGTATGGCAAATCTTTTCCATCAAACCAAAAACTCTGCCTTCTCTTGAGGATTTCATTATTCCCTGGTTCCTCATGTAAATCTTATAATCTCTAAGGAATGGTACATGGCTGTTAAACATGTCCTGGGGGAAAGGAGTAAGCTGCATTTAGGTTTGCTAAAAAAAAATTACAACTTGTCCCTGGCTGTATTTGTGATAAACGCACCATTTTGAGCTATAAAAAATGTCAAATATGCCTTATATTTGAATTAAAAGGGGTAAAAAAAATATATTTTTAAAATATATGATATTTTACATAAAAAGTATATAAAATTATAATATAAAAAATTCCATGTATTAATTTGGCATAGAGTACTTTATTTCCTATAGCCATTTTATATGCGACCTTGGTGACTCTTTTACAGCTGTTTTGCTTCAAGATAGCAGAGGGAAACAGCTGTATTATGTCTTGTTTTGTGCAGCAGGTTCCTGAAAAATATAAAATATAACATAGTAGCAGCTGGCTACTTGTGTGTGATTAGAGTCTTGATTTAACTGGAAATAGTGGACGAATCTTTGGTTTGGTCCACTTGTTTTTTTTTGAAGTTCACAGTCAATCATACTCTGGGAAATTAGAAAACCTCATGCTCCCTTCTGCTAACAAGTGTTATTGAGTACCTCGTATTAAAAATAACCTGCAATATAGACAGTAAGTAGCAATTGTTTTTTTTTACAATTATCAAAAATGTTTAAAGCTGTAAAACCCCACACTACACACTTATACACTTATCTTAGCCAGACATAAATATTTTAACATGTTTTTGTTTAAACAGTTAAGACACTCAACTCACTCAATCTTCAAATAATAGGAGCTCTGCAGAAAGTACGGTACAAAACACAATACACTGTAAAGTAAAAGCATGCAAAGATGAACTGCAAAGTAGCGAGGGACCACTGTATCAGATGTGATGTTCCTGTAGGACGTAGCATTACTATCTTTTCAAATACCGTGAGCTGAACCCAGAATAACTCTGAAGACCACATGCTGACTGCCTCTATGACCCACTGCCATGTAGATAGTGGTAGTGCAACTTCTGACTGACCTTAGTGTTTTTTTATGAAAGCCACAAACATCACAGTTTAAAGAAATGAAGGCAGTGTACACAAACTGTGTATAGATTAAGTTGAGCTTTTTTTAAGCAAGTCTGCTTTTTCAAGATGTTCTAATTTTAAATGTACTTGTAGTTTTGTGTGGATTGTTGAATATTGATTTTGTTTCCCCTTTTGTAAGTAATTATATGTTAATAATCATTCATATTGAAAGCTGATCAAAGACTTTTTGTGACTGTTAAATTGATTGTAAAAGAGCAGTGCTCCATGCACATTCGTTCTGTCAGTGCCGATGTCAGCATGCTTGAGTGTGTGAAAGACTCACTCAGGTGCTGTGAAAAAAAATACATCAGAACTTTACAAATTCAAGCAAAATGTACACCCTAATATCAGTCAGATCATGCTTACCACCAACTTACTGCCGAAATGTGGCAATAAACAGACCAAAACATGAAACAAGCATCAGGCTTTCTTCTCGAGCAACCATTTAAAAAGATTTCTACACCGAGAAATATGCATTGAGCATTTGCTGCTATATGATGATGCTCTGATTTCAGCCAGAGCTCCCTACAATAACCTGTTTACATCAGGAAAAGCAGAATCTAAACAATCACTGATTCCCTTCCAGTCCACCTTTTAATGCTCTGCTCAGTCTGATGCTTATATGAGTTTCTTCAGGGCAAAATTGACCAGTATTCATCTACAACTGTCCTGCTCATCTAAAACTCTCTACACATTGGCTGGAAGAATATCTACTGATGACTCATGCCCTCTTTTATCTTCTTTTAAACTCCCCACCTCATCTGAAATTCCAGACCTCATAAATAAATCGAAATCTTCAACATGTCAACTCGATCCTCTGCCAACTAGGCTGGTTAAATAATGCGTACCTTGACTTTTATCTTTAATAGTTTACATTATTCACTGCTCTCTCTCACTCCTGACATTGTTCCATAATGTCTCAAGACTGCTGCATTATTTCCTACCAACAAACCCACTTCTAGCTCTATAACATTATTTTAACAATATTTACATTTTCCAGCTCTCTGTCACTTGGGTAGACCTCTCTGCATTATTTCATTCTGGATTCAATCAAACCAGACATGGGTGTGGTGCTGCTGAGGCTTTCACAGTTTCTGACTTTTTGTTTTGTACAAAAACTAGGTCATATTCATTTCTGAGAGCAGCATCATTCTCTGACATTCTGACTGAATAGAATGAGCTATGACCTCTACTTTGTGGTGTTCCCCAAGGTTCTATTCTCGGCCCTCTTCAGTTCCTTCCTTTATAAATGGACAAACCTCTCCAGGTTTGTCCATTTATAAAGTCTTTGCGCATCCCAGATTAAACTTTCTTAATCCACTAACCAACCCCCCCCCCCCCCCCCCCATCCCAGTTCACCATCAGCTCAATTCAAATAATTGTTCTGTTCTCCTCTAATTTTCTGAATTTCAATCTAGTCCAACAGCTCCCCCATGTGCATTGATGGTTCTTCAGGTTCTTTTTCTAAACAAACTCAGCTCTAAACTCTGAACAAAGTTTCGGGAGTAGGATGCGCCGTCAGTAAGCGCAGGGCATTCTCCCTATTAATGGCTCCCCATTGCAGCTCGTTTCAAATCACTGATGCTGGCATACAAAACTATCTGCAAGTCTCTGTTTACCACAAGCTCATACACTCCTACATGCTCTACAGAAGCCTGCACTCAGAGAAGGAACAGCGGCTGGTGGTTCCGTCCCACAAAGATAGAAAATCTCTTTGCAGAACCTTCTCTCTAACTGTCCCTGGCTGGTGGAACAAACTCTTTAATCCAGTCAGGAAAGCAGCAACACTAACAGCTTTCAAAAAGCTCTTTAAAAACTCTTTTTCCTCCTCTGTCTTTATTTTCTTCCTGCTATGGTTCATTTGTTAGTTGATACAATATCTATTATGAAATAGACTTTGCCTGTGTAACAAAAAGCATATAGCCCCTCCCCTTCTAAAAGTCGCTTTGGACAAAGCGTCTGCCAAATCCATAAATATAAATGAGCGAAAAACGCAGTTTGACCCGGATGTGTGAGAGCAGCATACCGGCGGTGGATTAACAATGCCAGAGAAGTGTGTTTTTGGATGTCTGGAGCCTAACCTTTTGTTTGAATTACCAAAGAATAAGTTTTATCGTCAGTAATGTCTCGATTTTGTGTCAGCCCATTAGAGAAAACTTGGAAAAAACCCTTTTGTTTGTGAGCAGCACTTAACATTCGCCAGGTTTGTCAACAAAGAGTAGTTCGATAAAGGATTTATAAAAAGGCTGGCTATTACACCGGGCACTTCTCCTACTGTTCCGTGTTCATAGATTTGGAGGTCCACAGAGTAAGTGTTTTTTTTTTGTTTTTTTTTTACTTTAGATACATTACATTTCACTTAAATACATTAATGAAATACACAATTTTAACTCTTCATGCATCACGTTGAGCACACAGTACATTACTTTTATAATACTATAAGGACATTTCAGAACACACATGGAGACTCTTTGCTTTTTATATTTTCACACATATATTTTTATATTTTCTAAACATGCACACACTCCAGGACTCCACAATCGTGTGTAACAAACACTACAGGAAGTTATTAACTTTACACGATGTTGTGCAATGTATGCCCGTCAAAAAGTAAAGATCGTGGCCAGATCTTCTAATGGCATTTTCCTGGATTTTATACAAGTCCACAAAATATAACAAATAACAAAAAAACTAAAAAAATTCATAAAACAGTATGCCTACATTAGAAATCATATGGCGTAAGAGTAAGCCTGACTGCTTTACATGTAAACTCCGAGCTGAAAAGCCTTTTTTCCTCCTGCGGTTGCTGGTTCATTCTGTGCCAAAAGCACGTCTGTCAAAGGGACTGGTGTAAATAAAGATATAAGGTGATTCAAAGTAATAGAAAAATTGTCCTTTTTGAAAGTTATTAACAGTGCAGCGCTGATATGCAGGGCTCAAATATTGATTCTAGGTGCTATAACAAGGGCATGGTATGGGACTTTTAAGCTTGGAGTTCCACCCTTTATTAAGCATCAGTTTGCACATTCTCATTGAAAGATCAACAGCAAAACCCTCCACCACCCCTTCACCTCACTTTTAGGAGGGTCTTTGGGCTTCAATTATTCCCGAACCTGAAGCCCTCCTACAGACAGCTTGCCTGGTATGCGTTTATACATGCCAATTCCTTCTCAACCCAAGGACTCCTGGTGAGCTGGTATTTTCCTAGATTAAGCTACCCCTCTGTTGCCCCTATCGTCTGCTACCTGTGTCATTTATCTGCTCATCCCTGTTTGTTTGTTTTTGTGTGTAGTGGGATGTATCCTACTTTAATGTGAAATAAACCCCTTTTTTCATACAAACTTGTCCGATTTTGTAATGTCACATCAGATTTGTGACAGTACGCAGGACCTAAAAGAAGTCATTTGAGCTCCTATTGCCCAAAATCGTCATTTCAGATCCTTATTCCCAAAACTTTCTCAAGCAAGACTCTACTAAACTCACTCCTTTCCAATGTGTACTCTGATTCCAGCCCACTTTTTAACCGTGGCCTGTAGGTCCCACTAATGTACCAGCAGTAGATTTCTGGTTTAAGAACTGTGAAAATATATGGAAGTTCTTCCACCATCACCTGTGTAGGTCAACGAGAGAATTCATGGTGATTCATGGAGATGAAGTATGGTTATCAATGAGAGACATCAAACTCAAGCTCCCTTCCAAGAAGCTCAGTCCCAAATCTATTGGTCCATTCCCTGTGGAAAAAGTCATCAATCCTGTCACATTCAGACTGAAACTCCACTATTCATACATAATTCATTCACGTTTCATATGTCATTGTTAAAACCTTATTTTGAACCTCCATCTGAAAATACCTTTAACGTTGAAAATAGTCTGCTAGTCAGTGAAAATTCCAACTCAACTCTACCAGACCAACTCAATATTGAAAACCAAATCTCTCAGGTTAAGGAAATTCTGAATTCCAGAAGACACCACAACAAATTGGAATACCTGGTTGATTGGGAAGGATATGGAGAAGAGGAGAGATCGTGGAAACCTAAGGAGGATATCCTGATCCCACACTTCTAGATACATTTCACAAAGACCATCCCGATAAACCCGGCACCAGACAGAGAGACAGACCAAGTAAAGTGAAAAGGACCTGCAATGCATTATTCTATTAACAAATCAACACCAGCTTGTAGTATAAAATAACTTAATTTTTCCACCTTTTCCTGTCCTGCATCGAGTCACATCCTTGTATCTTCCTGCACCTCTGTAAGTACACTTCTCTGGTTTGTCTACTCTTCCTAAACGCTGTACTCAACTTTTGCCAATTATCTGATCTCTGTTTTTGATCCCAGCAAGCCCTTCCAACTATCACCATCTTCGATCTTCTTCCTCCAGTCCTCACTCAACCCTCAGGCTTACCAGCTTTCCAACAGCAACTGCTTTGCCCTTCGTGCTCGCCACAAGGACTTCTGGTAGTCTGGTATTTTCCTAAATTAAGCCATCCCTCTGTTGCCCTTGTCGTCTGCTACCTATGTCAGTTATCTGCTTCTCCGTGCAGGTTGTTTTTTAATTCATTTATTTATCCTACTCTGATATGCAATAAACCCCTTTGACCACACAAACTTGTCCGATCTTGTATTGTCTCATCAGATTTGTGACAACTTTTAACTTGAGCAATTTACTTATATACCCTGTGTTAGTTAATGGGCAATGTTATTGTGTCATTTTTTTGTATGAACACTGGAGAGTACCCCGTGCCCCAACAAATTCCTTGTGTGTGTCCACATGCAGACTTGGCAATAAAGATCTTTGATTTTGGTTGTTTCAGATCTTGCATACAGCCCCAAACTACCTTCACTGATATAACCCAGTGCACTGTCTTGATCATTGAAATTTTTTATCCATTTAAATTGAAAGATTTCAACAAAAATTTCAACCCAATGCTTTTGTTAATGCAAACACTTAATGACCTTTAAATTTTTTCAATAGTATTTGAAATCCTGAAAAGGTGCTTAATGCAAATGAGTGAGAAATTAGGAGAAAAAAATAATTTAAAACCTTTTTGAACTGTTGACTGAGACAAAAATATTTATATATACATAAGTTTATATATACTTATGTCTAAGGGGCACCTTGATACAATATTGTATTCTATTGTTTTGTTCAAATAAAAGCATTTTCAGCATTCAGTAACCAGAATTATTCACCTTAATGTGATACCTTTAAACCAGGTAAATACTGCTTGCTCCAAATCCCCTGATATTCTCTTGCGCCCACCTGAGGAGGTGCACCCCACTCTTTGAAAAGCCCTAAATACATAAATCAGGAGAGAAAACAATTACATCAAATCCGTGATGACCCATATTCAGTTGAAAGCGCCGCAGAAGAGAAGATATTCAACATTCAGTCTAATAAACATGACTGCCTCTAACATGACTGTGCTCTCTGACAGTGCTTCAGTTCTGCTGCCTGCAATTAGTTCATTTGCCAGTAAATTAAATGCTATTGGTTTAAATGTGTGTATGTTATAAAATTACAGCAGGTTCTTTCTGTAAAAAGTCTGTTAAACCTCTTTTTACAGTAAGAAACTTCAATACAGTGGTACCCCAACATACGAATGCTCCTCCTCCTCCAACATTTCATTACAACACCTAACTAGAATTTTAAGGGTTTATTACTTTTCATTTTTTTATTCTGTTTTCATTGTTCTATTACTAGATTTATAATGTGTACTTTTAAGGATAGTAGAATACTAGCTTATTTTTGTCTTGTTTTCCATGTTATTTGAAGTTTTGTGTGTTGTTTCTGTGTGGCTCGGAATGGATTAGTCATTTTACATTTACAAACTTGCTTCAACATATAAACAATTCAGCATACGAAGGCCACCCTGGAACGAATTAACTATGTATCTTGAGGTATCACTCTATCAATCAAGTTTTTATATAGCCGTTTTTTAATAGCTGCTTACAAAGCAGCTTCACAAAGTCCTAGTGTGGATCAGATAGGATACATAGGAGTTCCCTCTGTGAGGTCCCTGGGAGCCTCGCTGACTGTGGCAGGTGTTAGTCACCTCCTCAGCATAAAGAATATACAAACTTAAGATCCATTGACAAACCACATTGGGGGTTTTTTCACCAATTTGTATGTTTATACTGCTCAGACACCATATTCGTTTGGACAAATACTAGAATCCAATTATTTGAGTGCTAGATTAAACAGATATGTTTTTATTTTAGTTTTGAACTCTGTGAGGGTAGCTGAGCTCCCGACAATCTGGGAGTTTGTTCCAGCGCTTCGGTGCTCTAAATGAGAACGCTCTTCCCCCTCTGGTGGATTTACTAATCTTCGGAATAATCAGTTGTCCTGTTTATTGTGATCGAAAAGAGCTAGCTGTAATATATCGTGATGGGAGACTGCTCAGGTAGGCCAGAGCCAAGCCATTCAGCGCCTTAAAGGCAAGGATTAGTATCTTATAGTCAATGCAATATTTTACAGGAAGCCAATAAAGAGAGCACAGAACCGGTGTAATGCGATCATATTTCTTTGTTCTTGTAAGAACTCTAGCTGCTGTGTTCTGGACTACCTGTAATTTATATAGCACGGCGGCTGAGCAGCCGGCTACCAGCGTGTTACAATAATCCATTCTGGAGGTCATTAAAGCATGAAATATTTTTTCTACATCTACAATGGACAGCATGATCCGTACTTTAGCAAAATTCCCAAGGTGGAAGAATGCGGTCTTAGTAACATAAGATAAATGGTTTAAACATCAGTTCACTATCTATAATTACAGCAAGATTTTTATCTGTAGTGAAGAAATGAACAATGCGCCCCCCCAGCTCCATATTTAGAACTGAGAGATTCTGTGAACAGAGAACTGAGAATAGATCCTTGAGGAACTCCATATTCTACTGTTATTATGTCTGATGAGTCTCCATTTACCTGAACAAACTGACTCTGTCAGAGAGGTAAGAGCTAAACCATCTTAGAGCCTGGCCCTGGATATCTGCATCGTTCTCTAGTCTCTCAAGGAGAATCCTGTGATCTATCATATTGAAGGCTGCACTGAGATCTATCATGATATCAATATTTTCATATAAAAAATAAATAAAAAGTTCCTCAATTATAATTTTGAAAGATTTTGGAGGTCTCCAACAACAGGTTGACGCGCTTGCAGGTTGAAAAAAAAACTTTTGTTTTCTTATCATATGCATTTAATTTAAAGAAATTAGCATTTAGAGAAATTAATTATTTAGAGAAATTGCGTTTACAGAAATGTCCACCAATATACAGAGTACAATCAAACAACTTCAAACTGCCCATGATTAAATAAAAAGTTGAGGTTTGAGTCAAGTTCACCAGAGATTACTCATTGCAAACATGAATTAAGCTCATACCTTGATATCAATGAAGCTTGTGATCACATTGCAAGCACCATGGAGGGAGAGAGAAGAGAGAAAAGAGGAAAGAGAGGGAGAGAGGGGAAGGAAGAGGAAGCAAGCAGCAGACATCCGCCCACCAACAGGGCAAGGAGAGAAGAGGGCCGAAACAAGTAATCCCTTGAGATTCCTTTCAGTGTAAATCCCGCCCCTCTACTTCACTTCCTGTTGCATCCCAAGTAAATATAGGCACATACAAACTCAAACTTATTGGATAATTAATTACAATGAATACATTTTCTATAACATATTTTTCAGAAAATGAATTTAAAAAAATTTTCTCAGACATTTATGGAAATGGTGTTTTAAAAATAATTTTAGTTGTACTCATTTAAAGAATATTTCTTTATTTTATATATATAATAAATAATTTATGTTTGCATTTATTTGCATTTTGCCTAAACTCCGGACATAGATGTACATTTACTGCTCGCTGTGCACCATCAAAGCTAATGGCTTTTTCTTGGTTTTACTTTTAATTCAAGATGTGAATGCAGCGCAACAGACTCACACAAGCAAGTTTGCTAACTTAACACAAACAGTATTTAAACAGAAAAAACATAATTTAACTATAAATTTTATTTATTAGTTTGAAAATACAGATATACCTAAATGGACTATTCTGTAAAGATAACAAAAATTATATGTATCAATGACTTTGATCTTGAACCAACAGTATTTTAAGTAATAAGCATTAATAAAAGTAGATTTTTTTCCCACTAAAGTTAATTTACTGGAAAAAGAAAGTGTATAGAGCTTCACTGTGCTTAGAGGCACTTCTTGATTTTTAGCTGATTGGATGGGGCTTACTTTTTTTTCTTCAAAAAAACAATTATGGCATTTTAAAAACTTTTTTAAAGATATAATCAATTATATCAGGTTTGGCAAGAAACTTCTAATGTACAGACGTTTGCGGTTTCTTTTTATCCAGCATGTCAGAAAATAACAGTTGTTGATTTATTTTTTATAGAATCTTTTACAGACTGTAATTTGTGTTTTTATGTTCATGTTGTATTAATTATTAACAATTCAATCAAACTCTGTTTGTATGTAGAGATACATTTCATGCATTCATGTATACAATAATATAAAAATTGTTAGTTCCCTTTTCTCTTTTTGCAGTTATATTTTCAAAGGAATACAGTGCAATGTGACTTCTGCTAATTACAAACAGGGCAATATTTTGAGCTGATGTAAATGTTTGATTGAAGCTGATGAGAGTCTGCATCCTCATTAAGCTTCTGGACAGATCAATATAAATGAGTGATGCATGCCAGGGTCTCTGATTTTAGGCTAAACGTGTGACTCTTTCTCTCAGCAGAGCGCCAGCAGTGAGACGAGCAAACACACGGCTACTAACAAGAGCCTGAGGGCTCAGCTTGATGAAAGAGATCAGAAGCTGAAGGAGCTGCACGAGAGGTAAATAAGCTCTTTGCTTTTCTCAGCCTCTTTCTCCTGTTCGCGTCACTTCTGAAGGGTGTATGGACACCACCAGTTAGAAATATACTCTTCAGAAGTTCTACATTACCAGATGTCCCATGCTTTTTCCTGCATTCTGTGTCACTTGTTTAATCATAGCTCAAAAACAGTAAATAATTATTTGATGAATTACTGCTGTAGTCTGTTTTCTTTCAAGGTGACATACTATGTGAACTCAAGTTTTACATTTCTAGTATGTTTTAGTGTTGTTCCCTCATCAAAAACGTTATGCAAGTTGTACTTTGAAATGTATGTTTGTGTAATGTTATGCACTTTGTTAATGCATGTTTGTGTAATCTTATATTCCTTAGGAGTTCAAAACTGCTCAATAATCATAGCACCTCCCAATATTTGCATCCCTCCTGCTGCCCAATCAAATGGACCTCTAATGGAGCTCATCTCAATGAAAATTGGACATGCTGTCTGACCCGCTGTCTAAACAATGTCTTTGAATTCTCCCACTGTTATGCTTCCACCACGCCCCCTGCTGGCTCTTGCTTGTGTTGCACCTGCTCCATGATATGCTCATGTGTGCCTAATTTTGTCATGAGTTACCTTGTTTATTCTTGCGCTTTTCTGTTCATGTTATTGGTGAACCTTTGATTATCTCAGTTGTGAGCTAAAGTGTTCCGCTTCCCTGCAACTTCACCCTGAAGACGGTGACTGCTGTAGTCATTCTAAAATAAAAGAAGTTTGAACTCACTGCGCTTGGGTCCGCGTCTGTACTGCCTAACAGGATTCACCAATCACCATGGGCCCAGCAGTAGCTTCGACTGTCCAGGGGCCTGTCAGGGCACCATGCTTGGCCATGATGAGTCCGAGATCGCGGATTCCCGTAAGGTGATCGACTCGCTTGTGGCCACGGTTAACAACCTTAGCTTCGCTCTCCACAACCTTCGTGTCACCCATGCCGGCTCCAGCAGCTCTCCTGAGCCTCGCATTAACAACCAGCCCATATACTGTGGCAAACCTTAGCACTGTAAAGCCTTCATCACTCAGTGATGTGAGATTCTCTTCTCCCTCCAACCAAGCACCTACTGTTTGCATGAGTCCAAGGTGGCGTTTGTTTTATCTCTCCTTTCGGGCCTGGCTCAGAGCTGGGGAACTGCTGTGTGGCGTGCCAAGGCTCAGTCATTTGAGGCGTTCAAGGAGGAGATGGTACTAGTGTTCGACCACATGGTCTCAGGGTTTGAAGCCTTCTGGTCCCTGGCTTCACTGCAGCAAGGCTGTCTCTCGGTTATGGACTATGCCATAGAGTTCCAGCCCTCATTGTTCGTCCAAGTTCTTCTGCACTCCTTCAATGGTCTGGCTGAGCTTGCGCTACGAGTGGATTCCCGGCTTCACTCACGCAACGCTCGCAGGTACACTCCCGGAGATCTTCGGTGTTCTTCGGCCATTTCCGGTGAATCGGCCCATCCCACCTCGTTCCCTGAAGCCTCTCGAACTGAACCGATGCAGCTTGGGGGATTTCGCATATCGCCTGCCGAGAGACAGCGAAGGATAGATCTCCAACTTTGTAATTACTCCGCCGATGTTGGTCTCCGCCTCCCTCAGTGTCCACAACGAGATTGTCGGTCTCTCCTCATCCCACCCCCTCTTTGACTTTGGTACCTGTCACCATTTCCTTTCACTACTTTAAGTGTAAAGGCCTTGTTGGACTCTGGAGCTGAAGGCAGTTTTATTGATGAGTCTTTTGCACGCTCTAGTAACATCCCTTTTCGGAGATTAGAAGAGCCCTGCTCTATACTGTCCTTAGAGGGGCATGTCATTGCTAGAGTTACTCACTCCACTGAGCCTGTAGATCTGCTAGTGTCTGGTAATCACCAAGAGAGAATGAGTTTTTCTATTTTTCAGTCATCAGATGTGCTGGTGGTGCTTTGGCACTCGTGGTTGCGAAAGAATAACCCAGAGATTGTTTGGCTCCAGGAAAGAATTTTATCTTCGAAGCTTTCTTGTCACTCCTCCTCTCTTCTTTCTGCTAAACCCCATACGTTCTATCCAGGCACTCCTCTGGAGGGGGCTCCTAATTTATCTATCGTGCCTAGCTGCTATCATGACCTTGGTCAAGTTTTTAGTAAATCTCTAGCTACTTCTTTACCACCCCACAGACCCTACGACTTCACCATTGGTCTCCTTCCCGGAGCTGTTCCTCCTAGGGGCCGTCTGTTCTCACTGTCGTGTACAGAGAGGAAAGCGCTGGGGCTGGCTTCTTTTTTATTAAGAAGAAGGATGGCTCTCTTCGGTCGTGCATTGATTATTGAGGGCTCAATAAGGTTATGGTAAAGAACAAGTACCCACTTCTGCTCATGTCCAGTGCGTTTGATCTTCTTCAGGGGGCCAAATTAGATCTGCGCAATGCTTGACATCTTGTTCGGATCGAAGAGGGGGACGAGTAGAAGACCACGTTTAACACCCTGCTCGGGCACTATGAAAATCGGGTTCTACCTTTCGGTCTAGTCAACGCACCAGCCATTTTCCAGGCATTCATTAATGATGTCCTCCGAGACATGATTAATGTATATGTCTATGTCTATCTCGACGACATCTTTATCTTTTCATCCGACCTCCATTCACACACCGTTCATGTGCACAATGTTCTTCAGCGGCTACTGGAGAACCGCCTTTACGTTAAGCCAGAGAAGGGTCCTTTTCACGAGGAGTCTATGCAGTTGCTAGGGTACATTGGACCCTGCCAAGGTGTGCGCCGTTAACGACTGGCCCGTTCCCACTTCTCGCACAGCTTTGCAAAATTTTTGGGGGTTTTCCAATTATTATAGGCGGTTTATACGGCAATTACAGTCATATTGCCACACCCCACACTGCTATCACCTCTGTAAAGGTGCCGTTTGTGTGGTCTTTCTCTGCCCAGCAGGCGTAAGATCGGCTCAAGAGTATGTACATGTGGTCGGCTCCATTCCTTCAGCTTGGCCTCCTATTCGTCTTTTTGTCCGTAAGCACCTCCGTGACTCGGTGCTCCGTTGGGTCATTCCTCCAAGCTCGCCTGTCACCCAGGTGTTAGGAGAACCTTGGAGATGCCCCAGCGCTTCTGGTGGCCCTCTCTGGTCGATGAAGTGCACCACTTTATCCACACTTGTGTTGTCTGTTCACAAATCCAGTACTAGGCCTCCGGCGGGGTTACTACGCCCTCTCTCAATTCCCACTCGTCCGTGTGGTCACACATTGCCCTCGACTTCGTCACTGGTCTTCCGGCTGCAACACCATCCTCACCGTGGTGGACCGCTTTAGAGAGAGCAAGTTAGAACCTCGCTTTATTGGCCCTTACTCCATTGCTAAAGTTCTCAACCCTTCCATATTACGCCTCAGCCTTCCTGCTGACTCGAGTCGAATACATCCTGTCTTTCATGTTTCATGTATAAAGCCTTTCCTGTCACCTCTTCTCAACACCCCCTGCTCTGACACCCCTGCTTCTAACCCCATTTATAGAGTTAGATGCCTTTTGAACGTAGGACGAAGGGGCCGGTGACGCCAGTTCCTCGTTGACTGGGAAGGTTATTGGCCCAGGGACAGGAGCTGGGTTCCTTCCAGGGACATTCTAGATCAGCCCCTCATCGAAGAGTTCTACCGATCCCATCCGTCCTGTTCTGTCTAGTCACCAGACGGCGATTATGGGGGGGTGGGGGGGAGTCCTTTTGCACCTGCTCCTTGTTATGCACACGTGTGCCTAATCATTCTTGCTCTTGTTTATGTTATTGGTGAATCTTTGGTTATCTCTGTTGTGAGCTAAAGTGTTCTGCTTCCCTGCAACTTCACTGACAACGGTGACTGCTGTAGTCATTCTAAAATAAAAGAAGTTTAAACTCACTGCGCTTAGGTCCACGTCTGTACTGCCTAACAGCTTGTTGACACACAGAAAATCCTCCCATTTATCATGAATACATTAATCTTTTTGATGACAAAACACAATTTTGGTCGGCGGTATCAAAACACTCATTCTTTTCATTGTTTATCGATGTGTTTCTGCGATGGTTTATTTCTGGGTCAGTCAGCATGTACATTCTTTATTGAGGTGAGTTGCATTAGAGATTCATTTACTTGGTTAGTGGGTGGTGCTATGTCCAATGGGTGTGGCCATGGTCATCAAGCCATTTTGAGCTTCCAGAAAAACTAAATAGGATTACACAAACATGACCCAATCTGAATATGACGCGAGAGAAATAATGATACATGATAAAGCACCTTTAAGGAAAGCTTGGTTGGCCCAATCTTATGTATAACAAAACAACCTGTAGGCAAGGCTGCTCACAGACTCTTTAAAATTTGGTTCCGTGCTCTAAATACCTGGTTAATTCTGTAGCACTTTATAATGACTACTAATAATGTGTTAAGTAAGTTACAAACCATTGTTTGTCTGATATTACACACTTGTAAGCCGTTTATAAATACAACTTTAAAGGCTTTCTTGCTGGTTTATATAGTGTTTATATAATATTCTTAAACACATTAATTTCATGCTTTATTGAGGATCATTAAAAACATTTAACACATTACTCAGTTAATAGTTGCTGTAATTAAATAGCTTTTTAATAACATAGCTGTTTAACACATTATAATTAAAAAAATAGTCATTCGATTACAAATTCCAGGTAACTAAACATGACCGCTGCAAAACTGTGAAATCACATCCAATTTGTAAAAAAAAAAAAAAAAGGATTTTCTCATCGAACACAAACTGTAAGGGATAAGCACAGATTTGAAAAGTTTTGTTAATATTATACAATCACTGCCTGAGTGACATCACTCTTATGTATCTTTCACATTCAGACACAGAGGCAGTCAAATGAATGAAAATATTTGTATATACAATCTGCCCACAAATGTGGTGTTAACAATCTTTTATTTCTTTCTACTGCTTGCTGCTTTAGTTCTGTTGACGTCAAGAGAACTTTTATTTTGTTACTTGTTATCTCTATGATAGAGGAAGAGAAATATCTGAAAGCTCTATTTCAGTGAACAAGTTAACATACAAATGTTTTTTTTTATTTAGTTTGTAAGTTGAATATTTTGAAAAACAAGTATAAATATGAATTATTAAAATTTTATCAAAGATAGAAGAGACTCCTTTTGTTTGTTGCTATTTCATTTTTGGTCTGTTTTTATTTATTCTAAGACAATTAATTGTGTCAAAATTGGTATTGTTAAAAGCACATTTGCATATTCAATCGGAACACGTTCCTTTCCTGGATTAGTTAAAATATTATTTTTGCGTGAAATGACGAGGGGAAATTTTTATTAAATGTTCTTTCTAAACAAGTAAATAGGTCAAATAATTAACCAGACTAAAATGTCCACAGTTACTAAAAGTAGAAATATAAAATTATATTTTGTTTGACTAAAATACATGAACACTAAATAAAAATAGGACGAGTTTGACTAAATATGCTAAAAAGTTTGAGGCTGAGAATGAGTTTAATGCATGATTTGTATTTTCTTCTTCAATTTTACCCCTCCTCCACCACCACTGTAGTGTGATACACTACTAGAATTTTTCTTCTAAAGGAATTGCTTTTTCTGAGTGTTCACAATTCTTCAGCAGAAGAATGGATTTTGAATAGATTTTTTCTGGCTTCAAAGTCTGTGAGCATCCACACACGGGCAAAACTCTACAGTTTCATGCTAGTCTGTGACAACATCCGAAAGCACTGCAGAGGAGTCCCTGTGAGCGGTGCCTGCCTTACGCCACGCTGCTTGTTTAAATGAAATACATGTCTAGACGCTGTAAAAAATACATCTGCTGCTCTGCCTTCAAAAAAAAACTGAATTTCAAAGCATGCTGCCATGTCCTGAGTCAATATCCGACGCAGAGGTCTCTGCCTTATTCATAAAGGCCTGCCTTTCATGTGCCGCCTGTTGTCTTTCCATATCATAAATACATTCATCTCCTTTGTTTTCCACTGCAAACGGTGCATCCATGATCTCTGAAAGCACTTACAGCAGTATTAGCATCCAAAATGCATCCTGAATTAGCAATCCACCACCTCCACACACCGCAGAGACAGTGGAGCTAGCAGCGAAGAAAGCCATTTAGCGTGCCGAGCGCCAGTAGACAAGCTCTTGTGAGACATCAGTATCGCCATCCCGCTATTCTTTTCGATTGAGCATACCCCTAAAATAAATGTTATGGATCTAATTGGCGTTTGCTCTCCTGAGCTTTGAGAGAGATGGAGTGCGGTGGGGGAGGATGGAGGAGTCAACAGGAGAAGCGGCTTCGTCCACTCCTCACCAGGGTCAATATGGCTTTTCTCATTAATGGCTGTTGGGTAACCTGACTCCATCTCCCCGGGCCACCCGCTCTTATTTAATTTAATGTCACTCCAATAAGAAGCTCTCACATTTGTTCAGCACATTTGCTTCAGGCACTCCCTCTCCCTGGAATTTGAGGATATTTATTTAAAAAAAGGCCTTTGCTCATCATTATAGCGGCTCTGGTCAAGGAGGCAGTCTGTAAAATGGCCCTCAAATGTTAACATATTCCAGCGCTTTTATCTCTCTCTCTCGCTCTCTCTCTCTCTCTCTCTCTTAGTGATGATCTATGGTTGCATATGTCTTCATTTTCAACATTTTCTGGATGGCGTAATGAATTACCATCAAAGCTCCTTTGTTTTTTAATAGAAAAAGAACTCAATATTCTTTTTAGAATTGACTTGAGGTTTAAGATTTAGCAAAGTTGAAAAGTAACCATGTTAGAAGTGTTCTAGGATAGAAATGCAGGATAAAAACCTACTGCACCTTTTTTGTAAATGAACGGAAGAACCTCCACAAGCAAGGGTTTGTTATTGAAAGTAAACAGGAGCTTCACAGGCCAATGATGTGCTTGTGCTGACAGAGGCGCTGGTCTGGAGAGGGACGTAGCCATGAAGAGACAGCTACTGGAGGATCTCCGGAGCAGACTGAAGGTCTGTCAGGACTCAGAGAAGAAGCACAGAGCTGCCACTGAAGACCTGCAGAACAAAGTATGTTGGGCTCAAACGGCAGGCTGGAATTAATCATTCTCTACTGTTATTGATTCTGTCACTCAGCCTTACGCTCAGATACCAAGGCGCCAATTATTCACTATCTGTTTAAAAATATTGAGCTAATTGAATTTTCACTCTTAGCAACCCAGACCTATTTAATAACACTTGCTTCTCTTTGTTAGATCAAATCTCTTTGTGATGAGTCAACTAACCGGAAAGCTGTGCTCAATTCTCTAAAGAGGAGATTGACAGTTGCCACTGATGAAAAAAAGCAGCTGGAGACGATCTGTGGAAATCTCAAAGAGGAGCTTCAGAAACAGGTTCAAGAGCTTTCCATTTGCATCTGCTGAATCTCTGACACTGCTTTAGAGATGTTAGCAATTCACTCATTTTGTGCTAATCCTTCATTTTCCTTCAATCCTTATTCTCGGAAGTCAGCCTGACTTATTTGGTTGTTGACGTTTGCTCTAAAGTGTTGCTATACGCAGCTTTGTTCAGCTTTTTTGCTCAGCACATTTTCCTTCTGATGAAATAAAATCTCTGAGCACCAACAAACCAGGGAAAGCATGCAACAATGATGTTTATTTATAACAGCAGAGCCCGGGTTCTTTTGTGGCTCCTCTTTTGGTTTCAGGAGCAGCGAGTGAGCGTCCTGCAGGCGCAGTTAGGCCAGCGGGATCAGGTGCTGGCAGAGCTGGAGCACACCGCGTCTGAGCAGATGCATGCGTTAGCGGAGCAGAGCTCCCGGGCTCTGGAGCCCTTTCAGAGGAAGCTCACACTCGCCGAGGCTCAGCTGCAGCAGTTTCACTCCTTCATTCAGGTACACCATCTTCAGTGGCCCCTCGTCTGGAGCTCTTGAGTTCTCCATAGACTCTGTGGTTTATTAGTCACTAAATAAACACAATATAGATGTAATTTAAATGTCTAATTACTTAAGGATAAGAAGTTATCTAGTAATGAACAGCTGATAACGATGTCTGCTTGTGATGAGTTATTGAATTATACACCACTATAAGCACGATTAGAACCCATTTATTGGTTTTCTTATAGCCCTTTTATGTGTGTTTATCTTAACAAAAGATCAATTATTTAGAGCTCCACCAGTAAGGGTTTCTCTGGGGTGTGGACTGGGGAGCTGAGGACTGATTTTTAAAGTAAATTTTTTGATATAAATAGTTTAATAATCAAATGTCTGTCAGTGTATTTATATTATTTAAAGGAAAATAATAAATAATATTCAAACCAATCTGTATGAAAAAGTGAACTTAAAATGTAAAAAAGTACATTCCCATGGGCAATCTTGTGAAAGGACATTGTCATTGTAAATCATTAATTTGGCTTAAGCTGGATCCTCAATGTCCATAAGTAGAGGTGACTTTAATATTATTTGTTTGCTTTGAGAAAACTTTTTTGTTGATTTCCTTTTCCACCCACTAACCAATCAGATTAACTACAATTTAATCTCATTTCCATGTTAAAGAAATGCGCTGTCTGATCTGGAAGTGTGGCCAACCAAAAAATTTATATATTTGCTTGAAATGGGCAATTTTTAAATGGTAATTGTGTGGGCCCCTCACATCCAGATGGTTTGTAAGCAAAGAGGAATTAGATAGAGGACTTATAACAAGTCTTGCTCTGAGAATGGACACTTTTCTGACTGTTTTAATGACATACCCCGAGCAGTAAGTGAACACTACTTAGCATTTTACGCAAGTAAGAATATAAAAATTAACTATTTCTGAAAATAGTGACTTAACAAAAGCATGGCATTTAAATGAGTAAAAAACAAATTATTTACCATGTTTAAACCTCCTGAAGCAGCCGATGTGGTCTGTGTGGTAATTAAAGTGAGGTAATATTGTATCAAGAAATATCAGCAGGTTTAATTATCAGTATTAACAACTGATTTCTAGATTAAATATTGCTTGATTTTATTCACTATTGACAGGTACTTTCACACTTTTAACTGCACAGATTTTGGTCCCAGGGACAGATTTAGTCCTTTTGGAGCCCAAAGCAAACAAAGACACATGGACAACTATTTATGTATTTCATTAAAATATTTGCTAAGAGTTTGTTTTTGTAACAAATGATGTTTAGGTGGACCATGACCAGTCTTTTATTCAATGTATTTTAACACCAGTAAACCCATCATTGTCTTTTGTTGACTCACAAAACTGTGTTTATTCAAGCAGTTTTTTTTACTAAATTATTTCTACAAACATGCACGCACACACACACCCACACACACAGATTGAAGTTAAGAAAAGATTAATGAAAAATAGAATTGTTTCTTCTGCCTTCGTCTTCTTCACTATCACTAAAGCTCCTCCTTGCATGAAGACATTCTGCCTTTTTCATGGTGTCTGTGGTGCGTCTGTGTTTTACTTGATGGAGCCTTCAGTACGCTCAAGCTGTTCCCTAAAGAGCTAAATAGCTATTCTATTATTCCAGATCTATTGGTTCTTTACCCTGATGTGGAAAAAAATTGTGTAGCGTTGGTTTGAAATTCACTTTTATTTCTGGTGTATGCCTTCCCTAAAGCATCTCGATGTACATTTTTATTCAAAAAGAGTTTTGATTGTTCTTTCTCCACAAATCTGAATACAAAAAAACCTCATGGTGCCCGATGTGCTGCAGAAGTGAGATTTTACTCTGTTTCACCAACAAATTGATTTAGGTTTGATGTTGAAAAATGTCTGACTAGTTGAGACAAAATGAGATCAGTTCGGCTCAGTTGAGCTTTCCGCTGAAAAACTTAGCATCAGTGTTTTAATTCAAGCGCTACTTTTCTTTCTTTCTTTACTTTTTGACTGAACTTGAAGTTTACTTTTTGATGTTTTATTTATCTGAAGTGTACAATCAAGTGTTTGAGTATTCAAGAAGGGTTTGATTTTGAATGATTTCTTTGAAAACGTACAGTTGGGAATTTTTTGTTTGTCACATTAATTCTTGAAATCATCAAATTCTCACAACCTTTATGTTTAGTTGTTGTTGTTGTTGTTGTTTTCTTTTTCTTTTTTGGAGACCTGCAGCTCAGTGTGTGTTTAATCAGTTTTGGTATTAGCAAAATGCAAAAAAATAACTAAAAGGCTAAGTAAAGCTTAAAGTATGTAATAAAACTTAATTTGGAAGAATAATTTTAACAAAGTTTGACTTGATTTCTCTTTGGTAGAATACAAGGATTTCTTTGATCATTTATTTTAATGAATTGATACACTTTTTTAAAACAAGCAATAAATTTTGCCTCAGATAAAAAGTTATATATATATACACATATATATACACATATATATACACATATATACATATACATAATTACATACAGGTAAAGCTGTATTGTTTTTATTTAAAGAAAAAATGTTGTGGAAAAATTTAAGGCAAAGTTTGAATTAATATTTTTTATTGACATACATCTAATTTACAATAAGATATTGACTTTATTGCACAAATCCCTATAAAGAGTAAATAGTGAGTAATAAACATTACTGATCGTGCCTAGAAGCTGAAGCCATCATGTTTTGTTACTTCTTTTTCTTTTTTCTCAAAAAGTTGCGATGGACGTTTGCACAATCATTTGATTTACACAACACATGTCACACTCTTATTTGTTTTATTAGAAGTGTGCTTTTTTATGGAAAACATGGACTAGCCTATATCATGATTTGGGGAACAAAAACAGCATTCCGCAACTCTATAGATAGTGTGTCTTTTGAAAAGCAATTATGGACTTGTCAATTATGACAAAAAAAATCTTTCTTTTTTCTTTTTACTCATTTATTGCGTTTTGGAAAGTTACTCTTTAACTACATCAAAGTAATAGTTGTGTAACAAGAGGAGCAATCTTTACCGTACTGGACATTGCCGCAGATGAGTTCTAAAACAAGGGCTTGTTTACAGGTGATTGGAGGCGCTGTCTGAACTCTTCAGAACTGATTAGCACTTCCATTAATGCTACAGCGAGGACGTCTGCAGCCGGGAGAGCACAATGTGCTTTCCACCTGTGTTCACCTCTCCCTTTTGATCTGAGCCTCTGAAACAGAATGTGTGAACAGGCGCTCAAATATGACATAGAATCAATATGCAAACCCTACAGAAAAAAATCTATTGATTGCATGCCAAAATTCCTTTGGAAAAAAGTGTCGTGGAAGCCCAGCGTGCTATGTAGCCTGTGGTTTGGTCTCGTCAGCACAGTTAACCTGTAGCTGCTTCCCGGCCGCGTGTTAATGATGGTCCCCGCAGACGCCGCCGGCTCTCTAGCCCACATCCCTTGTCATGGATTGATGAGCTTTGAACACGCCATCCTGTCGGGCTTCAAGAAAGAGCTTTGGGATGATTAGAATGCACCCAGGAGCTTTGTGTGAAGTATGCTAATTCTTGTGACCAGGAGTAATTGATCACGTGTGACAGAGGCCTGCGTTCATTCGTGCACCCTTCTGCAAATCCTTCAAATTACATCAAATGATTAGTGCGCTAATAAAGATATCTTTAAGCCAACATTTAGTTAGCGTGTCAATAAGACAGTTCATTAGCACGTCCACATTTAGCAGTTGGTAAACATTTCCTACTCCGTTTTGAAACAGTTGCAGCTTGCTCTGTCAAAAGATTTGTAATGAGATTTAGTTTCTCTGTAATTTTCTCAGTCGTTTATCTTCTAATACAATCCAGCGTGCTTTAATGCAGGTAAGTCATTTAAAGAGCACTTCTCTCTCTCTCTGGCGCGCCTCTAATCCGTATCCTCTGCTGCCGAATGGTAAATTGGCCCTATGGCTCGAGTGATTGTGGGTAAGAGCCCGTCTCATCCCGCGATGCTACAGCTCTTCACAAGCGGTCAAGGGAGCTGAGCAGAGGATGTGATAAATTCGCTTAATCTCTTCCAGGATTTTTCCTGCGCCAGGCTTAGGTCAATTGAATCCAGCCTTTGACTAGTGACAGGGAATATCTATTAAGTGTTGAATAAAGTTGTTGGCTTTTTCGACAGTTTGCTGATGAGCTGGCCACCCCTCCAGAGGTTCCAGGTTTCATTCTGTTTAAGTGCTGTATGTAAATGCAAAGTGAAAGTTCACGTTGAGACTTTTTGAATTCTAATTTGACGTTTAAAACTTGACATTGACCCATTGGCATCTCCTCTGATACGAATATTGATGCAGAAAGAAAGAAGTAAAAGCATGTTTATCCCCATTCGTGGAAGAAGAAGAAGAATTTATTGGGTGTTTGTTTTGTAAATGTTTTTATAGTTATAAAAAAAACTGGTAGGATTGAATGTCCTAATTAAGTGACTGCAAGTTCTATGCAAACATTGTATATTGGGTCATGCTTTTGCTAAAAAAAAAAAAAAAAAACAGGACATCGAAAAATAAACCAAAGTTTATGTACACTTTGTTCAATAAACATTTAGGTTTGAAATGAGACAGAGAATAAAGAAATGAAAACATATGAAAATAATACTCAAAAGATAGTTGAAATGCCTTTAATTAAAGAATAAAGACATGTTTGGATGATGTGCAATTTTATATTGTGATGATATATGGTAATCAAATTATAATTGATTAAGAAATATTGAAGGCGATTAACATGTCCAGACTGACTCTCAATGTGAGGGGCACCAGCAGAGGCCTGTAACCCTAACCAGGAGTTAACGTCATTGTACACAAGGCACAAAGATTGTATTCAAAACTTTTGTTACATAAAAAAATTGAGCTTGCAACACAGTTGTTATAATAACAATCTGATTCCTTGGAATGTGACTTTTCAAACATGTTTGATCCTTCAGTGCCACTGTACACAAGAAAAAAAGTGACGTAATAAATATAAAATAATAATTAGTGTTGCACTCTATATAGCAACTGTAGTCACTGTAGAGCACAAAATAAAAAAATTTGTTGAATGCGATGTTGCTATTTGAAGTGCATACAGGGCGTGTTTGTTGGTGTGTACAGTCTTGCTTCTGTGTTAGTCCTGTGTAATTTTACAGAATATTTATTAATATAACAGATTTTTTTTTTGTCAGTAACTGAATTTTTTTGTTTGTTTATTGTTACAAAAAATGTAAATGAAAGATTTGGATCTTATTTGTGCGATTTCAATTCTGCACCAAGTATCATGTTCATTTTACTCTCATTGGTATGAATTGGTATTGACTATGTTTTTTTATTAAAAACAAACACACACTTTACCTTGCGTGACTAACCCATTTTTTTTCTACAATAGTAGGCAGGTGTTTGGGATTTAATTACACCTGTTCAATCAACAATATTGCAGTATTCAACACATGCCAAAATATGAATAAAACGTGTAATTCATGAAAACAGGGCATTGGTCCAGTATTTTCACAGGGTTTTTACGTTTGTTTTTTTTTTTTGTTTTTTTTCTTTGGTCAAGATTGGTTTCAAGAAATAATAAAAACAAGCTAACAAAACTAACAACCTGAAGCAAACTTTTAATCGCTCAAGATGTGAGGAAGATGAACTGAACTCAAAATGGAACGTTTTTTTTTTTTGTAAAATAAAAAATGTGTTTGTGTATGTTACAGTGCATACGGTGCACAGTTAAAATTATTAAGTGTAACTGGTGTGAGGGTGTGAAAATAATTAAAAAATACATTAAAGCACATGATTCGGACTAAAATGATTATATATAATTATTCATGATTTCCTTGGATGAGGCAGACCCTGGACCCAATGGCAGTTTCATATGGAGGACGGGGGTCCAGCCAGATCACAGTTACAGAATGCATCGAGCAAGAATTAAAACTTATTTGATTGAGACGCTTCTCCAGTATTATGTTTCCTAGTAGTTAGATTACATCTTAACCAATCCACTGACCCTTGAGGATCAGTTCTGAAAGCTAGTTATTTTCTCCTTAGTTTATTCTTCTGTTGTCACTGAAATCATGGGTGTAGTGGTTAAAATATTTTTAAAGCATTGCATTTTAAACAGTAGTTGATGCACACAGTTTCTTTAAGGAACATTTAATTTTCCTCCATAGAAGGCAATGAACATAAATGATTCTTTTCCATTTCCGTACAGACATTTGCCAGTTAAATTGCCTTCAAGCCTAATGGCATTGCTTCACATTGGCAGTGTGAGAATATGCGGCCATGAGACTAGCCTTTATGTAATCCAAGAGCATCCCCTGAAATATAATGAAGATCCATTTGAAGTATTTATGATGAGGGCTTTATGAAACAAATAACAGTTATGAGGAGATGTGGGAAATGGAGTAAGCCCAGAAGAACACTGCTCTGATCAACTGCGTGTGATTGCTCTCACTTATACTTCTGTGGGTTTACCGGGACCACTCTGGAATCGTGTGCTGTCCATTCCAAGGTCAGGTTTTCACAGGGCTTATGGGGAATGATACAAGAGATTATTGCTGCGATCAATAAGCTGAAAATGAAACAAAGGGGAGCTCGCTTTATTGACTTTCTCATGTACAGTGGCAGCTTTAACATTTAATTGTCTCTCAGTATTTAGCAGCAAATCCCATTTAGCATGCCCCTCTATGAATGCAACAAAGAACATGAGCCAAAGTTTCCCCCACCCGCCATCTTAAGAGCCTCTCGCCTCTTCGTAACTCGCTCTCATCAGAGAGCATCTTTTATAATGTGCACCATACAAAAAAGACAGAAATCAAAGACGTTTTTTTTTAGCTGCTTGCTGTCTCTTATGTCTAATTCTTCTTCAAATCAACACAAGAACCTTGAAAATTCAAGTGCCTAGGAGTAGTGCGTTGAGCTCAATCAGGCATCCCAATTAGACCAAAAGACCCCAAATGACAATGTACTCTCAATCACGGCACGTTCATTACGCCGTACTAGATGTTATGTTTTCAAATACATCCCTGTGTTTATTATATTTTTATTTTATTTTAAAGACACTGGCAAAGGAATTGGCAGAAGATGTGCATGAGACAAAAGTGTGCTTGAGGAGGAGGAAAAAGAGTGAAAGAGAAGGCAGCAGAATGTCAAAGAGCTCGCTGGTGAAGGCAGCATCTATTCTCGACATGAGCGAAAAAGACCTGGTGGATCTACTTGACACTGATAAGGTCAGTGCTGATGGAGACTGTGCCACACAACACCTTTCATTAGTCCACTAACTGAGTGCTAATACCGTAGACTTCATATTCCATCAGGAGTTGCATTATATTGTGATGTTTTAAAATTAACTGAATTTTTGTTTTGTTGCATAAATGTACTTTTTCAATCAGAGTTGCCAAGCTATGCACATGGGTGTTTGATGATTGTTCTTCTTTGAAATTTCCAAAGATATAAGCTGAAATGTTTTAGAGGTCATCAAGTGGCAATCGCTCACGCCCACACACAGGAAGTTTGGAGTGTTCCTCATGGCTTTAACCAGCTTCACGGCCATGTTTTGTTCTCGGCAGGGTGAGGAGGCGTTTGGGGGTCGTGGACCAGACACAGATTGGACTCAGCGTGTGCAGAACATCCTTCAGCAGCAGGTTGTCTCTCATAAAATAGCATTATTCACAGGTTCCGTAAATAGGTATGGCACTTAAAGTTTTAAATTGGAAATGTTATGACATTCTTGGTCTGTAAAAAATAGTTTCTTTTCAGTGTTGGAAGATTGTCATGGGTAACTGGAACAATAGATGGTGCATTGTGAGTCTTTTATAGCTGCTCAGCCCTCAGACATCTGAAGGACAGAAGAGCATGGCCTTTTTTGCACCAGCAGGAGACATAAAATTTACACGATTAGATTTGACTCTTTTCAAAATAAAACCAAGTTGTATACATACAAGAATGGTATGGATAACAGTAATAATAATAACTGCTGATATAACAAGTGGTAATAATGATGAAGGTGATGATGATAATAATCTGAATAATAATAATAATTATTATTATATTATAATATTATCACCATCATTAATATTGTTGTTATTATTTTAACACATTTATTTGAAGTGCCTTTCTCGACCATGTTAGATGTTATTGCAATAAAAATGCTCATCTTAATAGGTGTACTTTAAGATTGGCTTCCATTCTACTTGTCCGTTTCGCAGCATGGGAGACGGTTGTTAAAAAGCCCTGGCCCCATTGGGCCAGGTGGAGCCATTTCAGATGGAGGATGGGGGTCCAGCCAGGTCACAGTTACAGAATGCAATGCACAAGAATTAAAACTTATTTGATTGAGACACTTCTCCAGTATTATGTTTCCTAGTAGTTACGCTAGATTAAGTCTCGACCAATCCACTGACCCTTGAGTATCAGTTTTGAAAGCTAGTTCTTTTCTCCATAGTTCATTCTTCAGTTGTCACTGAAATCCAGTTGGTGGAGTGGTTAAAATATTTTAAAGCATTGCATTTTAAACACCCATGTGCACACAGCTTCATTTGATCACCATTACCGCATAACACAGTTGCGTTTGTAACTGCATAGTGAAAAAAGGAAGGCGTTCACATCTGTTGGTAATACTTGTAAACATTGGCCGCGGCTCATGCATACGTCGTGCTGCAGACCTTTTATTCTGAGAGGCTCTTGGGGTTGTGCTTGAGCGCCATCACATGTTCTGATGAGAGTCTGTGCAGCAACTCTAGGTAAACCGCTAGCTCATTTCAACAACTCTCTCTCTAAATTCCTGTTGTCACCACACACTCATTAGGACTGGCTGAATTAGCTCACCGGTTTCTGACGATTTTTGAAACTGGAAAGTTAACCTCATGAACAATAGAGTATTCGCTGCTGTGTGGAGGAGATCATGAAAGAATGCATGATGTGTGCGAATGTTTGGCTGTCAGCCTGAATACTGCATCTAGTATTACTCCCAGGGTCCGCTGTGTCACTGCTGTGCTAGTGGCTTTGACCTCTGACCTTTCCTTCTCGCCGCATCTCTGGACGCTGGAGGACTGTGAAGAGTGCCATCAGGCATCTTTCTCTCTCCTACTCTCGCTCTTTCTCTCTCTCTGGGTTGCGAGACCCCGCAGCAGCTTGTTAGTGGTGGGCCAAGTATTGATCTGGCAGCTCTGTCGATGCAGGGAGATTGAGCTGAGCTCCACCAGAGACTCTCCACCAGCAGGCTGCTATTGACACACACACAAACACACGAAGCTTGGCGGCCCGCAGGAGACTCTTCACAGGCAAGCTGCTATCGACGTTCTCTCACTACTGCTCGCCGGATGACAGGTCTGAGAGCAGTCCGAGTCCCTGGAGAGCTGCACTGACACCGACATGGTGACCCACGCGTTAGTTTTTCTTTTCTTTCAACATGCTCATCCTCTGCTTTCCCCCTCTGTCTGCTTCTGCTAGTGCACTCCACAGGGAGGGTGGCTTTTCTTCCGGCTAGTGATCAAGCCTGTTTATTGGCAGGTGAGCTTTTTTATCTGCTCTTTTTTTGGCGGGGGGAAGGAAGACACAGATCACTAGGTCAATGTTGCCATTTGTTTATATTGTTTTTGCTTATCTTCAAGTCAGCCTGACAAACATTATTTGCTGTTTTTTTATAAACTCATAATGTGTTGTGTATATGAATAATGAATCAATAATAACTGTTTATCATTATACAGCACTAGGCACTATTCCTAATTTTAATACTAGGGTATTATATATAGTTTTGGCGGGAGTTTCTTAATATAACATCCAGCTGGACTATTGACTATATACATGTACGAGCACTAAACATCAGCTCTGAGCACTCGAGTAGCCCCGGCTTTAATTAAAACTTTTAGATTAGGCATTAGAAGTAATGTGTTAAAATTTTTAACATGGATGTCGATGGGAATCTCAAGTGATCAGTCGAGGAATAAGACTTTCTGTCACTTTCTTTTGGGGGAGGACTATTAGAGGATACCATGGTTACATATATACTCTTTTTGTTTTGGTGCAACATCCTAAAAAATTTTTAGCACTGCAGAGAATCTAGAGCTGTCTCATGCGAAGGATGGTTGTACATAGTTCAACATTTTCAAAAAGTAAAGCTGTGAACTGAAATGTTGATTGTTGGGGTTCAGAGCGTACCTTTCTGTCAAGCTGTGCCGTGAATTTAGTTGATTTAAGCCATAGGCATAACGGATACAATTTACAGCCATTTCATTTGTTCATATCTCCAAATTTGGCTACAACATTTCTTAAAACAAACCAGCTCAAATCATCACAAACAAATCATTAAGAAATGTTTTTATTAGTTATGTTTGTTTCAGCTCTGATTGTAGAGATCAGATCTCTTGTTCAATTTTAATTATTTGGCAAGCAAATGTTTTTCCTAGTGCCTTTGTTTATTTTAGTCAAGGTAATTAAGGGAAACAGCTATTAACAGCTTTGGAGCGGAAAGGTGGCACAGTGATGGAGTTGGTCGTCCTGTAACCGGAAGGTTGGCGGTTTGATCCCTGCTAGGTCCATTCTGTCTTTGTTCTGGTTTTCATTTTGGTATTTTATTTTATTGTTGTTTTTGTTGTTGTTCTCATTTTGGTGACTTTTGCCTAAGGATGTTTGAGACTTTTTATTATCATTAATATTGATAATGTAGATACGTAATTATAAGCCTACAATGATTACAAATACAGTTTCTTTGCTAATCTTTAATAATCCTGTCTGCTCCAGACAGATGCAGGGAGTTTGTTCAACACTGCAGCACAGTTTCACAATGCTATTTCCTTTGGTTGACAGCGAATCCCAGCAGTATTTCTCTATGCGTTTGTATTTCATGTGTTTTCTAAATAAATGTGTAAATGATGATTTGGGTGTAAGTAAGCAAAAGAAGCTGGTATTTGAATGCCCTCTAGTGTTCACATCAGCTGGAAACGGTTGGGCTAAAGGACGGTTTGAGGAAGGGATGTTTTCTCTTGATGGTCCACATCCACTGGAGTATCAGTTTGTGTGCTGTAACCTGGAATGCTAATGTGTGTGCGGCCTGTCAGTCTGGCAGTGTAGCGTGAGCTGTCACTGTCTGCCACTAATGGCAGTACCAGTGTGACGATTCTTATTACTGCTGTGGCCCTGTCAATAGGCCAGCCATCACTCCAGTGCCACATGTCAAGGTAACAAGCTCATGCATGTCAGAATAATGTCCAGATTCGCTCGGTGTCTCTTGGAGAGGTGCCTTTCACTCTCATGTCATTTGATCTGCCTGTCTGAGTCGTGCAGGAAAGGAAATCACACAAAAGCTTACGGCCGGTTGCTTCTGATCTGGTGCCACTGCCCGTTTCCGCTTTGCTGCCTTCAGATAACATTAATGAACATCTCTCTCTCTCTCTCTCTCTCTCTCTCTCTCTCTCTCTCTTTCTTTCTCTCTGGATATCTTTTATTTTACTTCCTCTTTTCTTGCAGTGGTGTGCTCTGAGCAGCTCTAAACTCATTCCCTTCTCTCTTAATGAGACAACATTTGCTCACTGGAGGGTCAGAAACGTAAGCATTTAGCGCACAATGCTCCCAGCGGCTCGACGTGGCAGGCCGTGAATAACCGGTCTGCTGCTGAGTGTCCACCGCAAACACTCATGCAGCCCAGCAGCAGCAGACATTTAATTGCTTAGCTTTATTTGTGGATTCCTAATTATTGACTGGAGATAAATTATAACAGCAGAGCCTTTATGAAGAGATTGAAACGACTGTTGCAGCTAATGAACCCAAGGACCCTGCTTCCAGTCGTTCATATCAGAGGTCCTGGCGCTATTTAATGGGCAACTCAATGGCCTCTTGTTCCAGAGATACAGCCTTTTTTGTTTTTGTTTTTTCTCTTGTCTGTTTAGAAATGAAACACATTATTGTGGAATGATGTATTAGTGGTTGAGTATTTGAAGATCTTCAAAAGAATTGTAGATGTTTTAAAATTATTTTTTATTTTTTTTTCTAATTTCACTTATGTTAATGGTAATAACCTACCATTCCTTTACTTTTAACATAGTTTTTTATCTTCATAGGACATTTAAAAAACAGCATTGAAGGTGATTTTTGGTATTGAATTAAAAATGATATGTTTAAAATTTAGTATATATTAAATGTTAAGGTTTTGATGAAGAAATTGTGTTTCACACCTCAAATCAAAAAGTGTGTGTAATTAAGACAGATTTCCAATGTAGGTTAATACGTGAGTTTACGTGCTGTAAGTGTATGGAGTGTATTTCCTCTCCAGGAGCTCGAGACAGAAGGGTGTGCAATATTTACAGGCAAAAACGAAACCTCAAAATTTGCTGCTGCTTTTCTGATAACCATGTTTTTTTTTTTCATTCAAATTTGATCAGTAATTAAAATTGAGCTTAGATGACCGTACGTTTTCCATGTTAATAGTTAATATTTTTAATTGTTTATTTTATTGTCAATATTTGTAAAATTCACAAATCAGAGTTTTATTAATAAAAGCAAACCACTGGGAATCTACTCAAGCTTGATTTATGAGAAATCGTGTGTCAGGACATGTTCCCTCAATGTTTGTGCTCTCATTTCAACATCTGGCTCATAGCACCCAAAGAGTTACAGTTGTTGAAATATTTGAGAAGCTTTTTGGATAGTATTTAAAATGGACAGAGGCTGTCATTGGTCATTAAGCACTCTACACTACGGCAGCGAAACATGTGTATGCTTTCAAATGTGTTGGAGATGAGTTGACATGACAGCATCGTCAACAGATTCGGATGCTATTGTTTGATCCTCGTTCGGAACCCCCCCCCCCAAATCACCTCCTAATGAGAGAGGAGAAGGAACAAAGACTGGCGCGGTGCATGCTCCAGATTTATTCTACTGTGTATTTAGGTCAGATCTACCGGCTCAGGTTGTACAGACCTGACGCTGGAAGAAACAACTTTTTAAAAGGAGTTTTAATTACTAGTATCTGTAGCCCCAAGTGTCTAATTCCCTTTCATATGGGTCTCGTGTGGCCCGAGAGAGAGAATGGAGATGGGTGGGTAATTACCAGCACAGAAGAATAGATTGCTGTTGCGCTTGATTCTCTTACCTGATCTCTTGTTTTCTCACATGTGACACATTCATTATCTTCTAATCAAATGCAGACTTTAGTAGGTCTTTGGTGTTTTGCTTTTTTTTACTTAATTCCCATGTTCAATCGTTTTGATTTCCAGTTAATTTCAGGAGGATCAAAGATCAGAATGCTTTTTCATCCTGGTGCTTAAGAAATGTGTTTGTGTACTTTAAACGATAACTGTGCATCATAAAAAAATCAAATTTTAAGCTTTAACATAAATAAGAGTAAGAGTTTATATTGAGGTCTGCTATACATGGGGTGTTGTGTCGAATCACATCGTATGGGGACCAAAACAATACTTTCATATACAGATTCTTTTTGTCTCTTAACAACAAACTAACTCCACACAGGAAGAGAGGGATCCGCATCTGACTGCAGGTACAGATAGACTCTCATCTTGTGCATATTTCTGCAGTTTTAACACAAACAACTTGCTGTTGGATAACTCAGAGTTTTAGTCTCACGTATTAAAAGAAACCTTATGATGCTGATATAAGAACGCTGCTATGAGAATTTGGTTGCTATTTCCTTTCTAATAAGGAACCTGAAAAGTTAAACCCTTTCTTGTTAAAAATAAGTGAAATGGTTCAGGTTACAGTCTCCAGCAGAGAGAGACCAATGTATACCTGTCTCCAGTATTCTTTACTGTAAAATAATTCCATTAAAATGCCAGGGCAAATGGAAGTTTACTTTTTCTGACTAGTCCGTTTTCATGGCTTGCAGAGGTTTTATCTGTATTTTGAAACTTCAGTTATATTCTGGAAAAGGTACAGCTCGCTACTTTAATTTTAAGTCAAATTACAACCATATATTAAAAGTCAGAAGCTCATGGTATCGTGGGCAGTCAGCAGGACTGGCAAGCACAATTGCTCCTCAGTTCAGATTACCAAATCCAGACAGTCACGAGGATACCTTTGTTTGATTCTGATCTTTAGAGTAGGAATGCAATTTAAATTATACATCCATCCATAAAATTTTATTTTTTTAATTAATGAAAATTTTAGTTTTGTATTGACTAAAAATTAAAAACTTAGTTTCTCTTCTTTTTTTAACATTGTAGGGTTTTACTTCCCTCTGGTTTGCGCAGACTCCATCATCTGCAAAGCTCCAGTCAAGGCCGGTAACAAAAGGGGCATGTGCTGTCCATTTAGAGTTTAGAGAGAGGGTATGTGTACAAGCGGGAAGAAACTTGGAGTGAAGTGTGACTTAGCCGATGGCTACGCCCCAGGCACCTTCACACTCTATGAAAGCAGCGTCACTTAATTGGCCTATAAAACACCTTCATATTGTTGCAGGTTCATCCCCCGTTTCTCCTCAGGCCAGACTAGGCCAGTCGATTCTGAATCAACCCATGGATGTGTTAATGAAAACACAGGCCAAAAGAGAGCTTTGCTGAATAGTGAGTAGCTCCAAAGGGAGCAGATTAGCCGCTAAAGCAGCTGTTACATGATAATGACGGAGCCCGTTTCCCTGAGGGCCTTGCTGAGGCAGCACTGCCAACCCGCCACTGGGTCACGCATGCCACCACCTCCCAGTGTCGAGCAAGAACACGGTGAGCTTTTAAGAGGAATTAAAGCCGATCGCATTCCTCTACCGGCAGCCCTCCTCTGTAGTCGAAGTTTAGCTTTTGATGAAGTCAGCAGCACGTCTGTACAGTACCTGCCCTAGGGGGCAACTCTACTCCCTCGTGCCCTAATGAGACGCTCACTTCTCTTTCTCCAACATTCTTTGCATTCAATTGCCATGCATCTCTCGCACCTCTCTCTTTCTCCAGTCCCTCTCTCTGGCTTCTGCCAGAGTTAAGAGCATTTATTTTTCTGTGCAGAAACGCTCAATGAAGAGTATAAAAAATGCATGGTAGTGTGCGTCTTTTAGAAAAGTTTAATTCAATATTTATGGAAGATGCAGGCCTTTGATCCCCAATACTAATTAGCAGCCAGTCCTTGAGAAGCTTTTGCAGGGAAGAAGAAAGTGAAATCGGAGTGTGTGTTGGGTGCTCATGCAGTATCTCAGTTTAACATCTCTCTCGCTGGACCACTGGCAGCAAATCAGGCCTCAAAACTATTGCATCCACCTAATATCCTCTTCTGGAGCCTCCATTACTTCCTTGAATCTGGTCCTTGTCATAATAAATCTCTTTGTGAAGTCTAGAGTTTTGTCACAGCCTTGTCTTTAAAGCAGAAGACACCCTGGAGAAAATGCTGCACATCAAAAAAGCACACACAAAAAAAACACACACAAAAGAAAAGAAAAAAGGCCCTCTCTTGTTTTTTGACAGGTTTACTCTCCTCTTTCCTCTCTCTCCCCAGGTCCCCTTTGCAGGGCTGCTGATGGACGCCATGCTGGAGAAGATGAAGGAGGGCAAAATGCTGACAGAGGAGCTGGCTGCAGCTTCTTTTGGCGTCAGCAGAAAGCCCTGACCGGAGGAGTGAGAGAGGAAGGGAGAAAGAGACGAACACCGCTGGAAGATGAAGAGTGCCCTGTGTGCCAGTAGAAAACGGTCTGCTTTCACCCTCCAGATTCCTGGAAACATTTCAACAAAGCCCAACACTAAATAAGATGGGTAACAATTAAAAACGGTAGTATCAGGTAGTTGTTGAAACTACTTAAAATATAGATTTTTTTTTTAAACATTAGCTTTTTTATGAAGAATCAATTGTTGTAGAGATTGTTTGTTGTGTTTTTCTTTTCATTGTATTTGAACTGAAGTGCATTTGATGTTGTGACCTGACTCGCCTGTTCATTGGCATGCTGATGTGAACACACAGCGTAATCAAAGACCAGCAAACTTCACTTCAAACGCTAGAGGCTGAAGCTGCACAATCAGCATGTTTAGGATGGGATCCTTCCGGAAATAAAGATGTTTGCGATAGTCACACGCCAGCTCGTGTATTTTTATGTGATTGCTGCTGAGAAGATGAGGTGTTGTCAGGTGGAGACCAGCTCGCACTACTTAATTTAGGCCATTTTTATCTGGTATAATCTGAACATGAACAATTAAATTCTATTATGATATCTCTATACTAAAGTAAAAAAAAAAGTAAATTTTTATGTATTTAGACAATATATTTTAAATTGACTATGGGTTCTGATTCATCATAGGTCTTGTGCTTGATTATGTAAATGATGCTTAATAAAATTCCCAAGTGCATCAAGCATAACCTCTGACTGTTCCTCGGGGAGCTCATATACATGCTACTAAACTTGAATTCTTCCACCGGCCGTTTGAGGCTGGTGTCGTTCAGCCTGAGACCAGAAGTTGTGTGCTTTGAGAGTGATTGAGTAGGTGTGATCTTGGATTCCAAGCAGAGAAAGCGGAGCAGGTACTACAGTGCGATGTGAAGAATGCTACATTTGTCATAGACACTGTACCACTCCTCTTATTTGATGTGGACTTGTGGGTATGCGCATGCTTGCAAAGTGCTCAAGTTTGTAGTGTGTCCCAACTGCCAATTTAGCACTCTGAAGTATGCTCATCTGTGCCTCCTTAATGCTGCCCTATTCTTTTTCTGTCTTATATCATTTTTTATATAAACAGATTCTTCTGTCCTAGCCAAATGAGGGGATTGTGTCGAAAAACACGTTGAGCAGAATCAATGACAGTTTTTTTAGCAGTTAAAGGTTTATTACTTTTTGAACGATAACACCATGCATTAGCTACTGCGAATGGCAGTGATCTGCAGAAAGCAATTTCCCAAAAAATATTGTGAACTAACAGCAGGTCACCGCTTTATTCAGGTTGAATCGCAGATGTAGTGTAAGCTAGCGATAGTCTGTCCCAAAATATGACCTCGGTTTACCCTCGTGAACTTGAGTCGAGGCCCACTAAGGTCTGTTTTTCATGATGTCCTCAAAGTTATGACTCAAGGTAGGTCTACAAGTCTGCAGTGTCTGGGGGGTATTTGTAATGGGGCTTTAGATGTCACAGGTGCTAACATTTTTTTTAATCAATCAGAGCTACCTAGAGTAAATATGCGGAGAAAAACTGGAAAACTCAATGTCAGAGGCCGAAGTTCATCTACTAGAAAAGCGAGTGAGTAACAATTTCTTGATTCCATTCAGGAATGTTCTACACATTTTCCAATTTTCTGCCTGAACTCCGGCTTTAGGTTTTGGTTTGGTCAATGAGGGACAAAACATGGAGTCTGCCCACATAATTTTAAGTCAATGGGGCAAACCTTATATAGCTGCTACTGTTTTAAAGATATACATTTTTTACCAATCTTGTTGGTTTCATGTTAAACGTTTACACAACAAAGACCATCAAACAAACTTTTGAAAAAATTTCTCTAAATCTCTGGATCATTTGGTGATAAACTGAAGGAAAAGACACTCAGGCTGTTGTAAATGAATGATTCGGTCTCAGCTAGAATCACACACTTATGCTACGTTCAGACTGCAGCTCTTAATGCCTTAATTTTTATTTTAATCCGATATGTTTTTAGTTTTCTCAAGTTACTAATAACATTTGCCTGCTCTCTCTCTTGTGTGAACGAAATGTGCGCAGAAGGGGAAACTACATCCCCCTGAATGCACTGCTAAAAGACAGAAGCAGCCTGCTAACAGACAGAAACACAGCAGCCTGCTCTCAAGGAACTCAAGTTTAGGCCTTGTGGGCATAAATATCTGATCAGAGCCAACTTTATTTAACAATGTTAAGAAAAGAATTGAAATGGAAAAGGACACATATTACAATTTGCTCCCTGAAGCGGATTTAAAAGTGCTCAGATTTATTGAGCTTTGAGCTCTTCCTCTAACTATTTCAGCACAAGAACGTCTTAGATAGAAACGATAGAAACGACATGTTTAAGTTGGGCTCGATGTTGAAAACCCCAGAAAAATGCAACATGAGTGTTCAGTGAAAGGTTGCATTAAAAATTTGTGTATGCATTGTAATCAGGTCCACATATGAAAGAAACCTGGGTTTCCAGATTTGAGTCACTTTAAGGCCCCTGAACTAAAATGAGTTGAGTCATCTTGAATGAACAGAACGGAATCAAACCTGCATAGATCAAATTCAGGATTTTATTCCAAAAATTGTGCCTTTGGAGAAAAAAAAATGTTTATTAATGGTTATTAAGATAAAATGGACTGAACAATTAACATTTTGAGAGAAATGTTAGTTCTGCTGTTTTGATTAAAAAATAGTTATAAATCAATGTTATTTGATGAGTTCATTTAAAAAAAAACACACATTGAGCTTCTTTGTCTTTATGCAAATCTCCTCTCAGTAACCAAAATTGAAGAATCACATCCAAGCATTTGTTTGAGGCCTTTTGCTATTTTTCCCAGTCACAATTCTCGTCTGTTCAAATTTTCAACCCAAGAGTTCAACTTTTATCTAATCAGTTTTATGCTAATGATGTCGTTTGCATTTATCTTTTTGTAATGAAGGATTAACTTAAGACTGTCCTAAGCATCTCGGGGACCAATTTATCTGCCACCCTGGATCAGCGGGCCCTCGTGGTTAATTACCCGCTGTAGATTCTTTCTTCCACCAATACTCAAGAGCCTACTATTGTAAATATTTGTCCCATCAAAATGTGCTGCTTTCTAGTCACTGTCCTCAAGCAGAATGTATCTAATGACAAACATTAATAACACAGAGGGGAGAGGGGGATCACTGGCACAGGAATAGCTGCACACACGCGGATGTCTTCCGCCTACATGGCGCGCTGCAGAGTCAACATGTTTGCATAGTCAACATTATTTCTGTGACATTCAAATGCAGAAAGGTCCCCGAGGTTTAATTAGCAGGGCCTTCGTCAGCCACCCACTGAAGATGAGCAAACACACTCATCTGAAAATGTCGTGTGAAACTCCAGCTTTTAAGGGGAAATGACGGAGGCTTTCCCTCTCAGGCTCAGCTCCTCTTCTGATCGTCTCATTAGGAGATGCACCTTCAGGGAGCCACTGATCAGGACTTCTAAACGCTGGGATTTTCCCCTTCCTGGATTCCTTTGTTCCTCTTATCATCTTATCTTTCTCTTACACATTCATTCACTTGCCTCGCTTCTTCTCCAGCTTTAATCGCTGCTTTCTTCTGATCGTCTCAGCAGGTTTGCCCCCCACTGTAGGTTCCACAGGGGCTGTTGGAGTGATGATGAGGGGGCTGCCGCACTTACACACACACACAAGTTTCCTTAAATCGATTGCTGGAGCTGTGCTGCAGCAGTGCAGTATTGGAGTAGGTCCATCACAGGTCAGACAAGTGAGGGGTCAGAGCTGACAACTGGAGCTAAACATGGTCAGGTTGGTTTGTTTGAAGTGCATCCGGTGACAGACAGACAGACGTTTAATATGGAAGACAGCACACATCTGGCTGAGCTCCGGGAACAAAGAGCTGGAGCAGGATCGATCAGAGCTCTCGGCAATAGAGGCGCACATATGCTTTGAAAGAAAACAGGGTTAAAATGGCACATCATTGTTTCTGCTTAACTCTCCTACACTTTGATTCATGTGTGCTAATAATTTTCTACAACTTCTTTTCAATTAGCTGCTCTCTGCCGGCTTGAGCGCATTGATGGAGAATGATATTTGTTTACACAGAGGGATGTAAAATTGAAGGTCTTAAAATGCTTTGATTAAGGCTTATGGTCAACAACAGAAAGCATCTCCAGTGCCAGAAAATGGCTCATTACACTAATTAATTGTAAGTTGATGTATGGTTGACAGAGATTTGTTAGTTTAGTAGCATTTTTTTTTATTGTTTTATGACTTCAGTAAATGATAGCCATTGGCAGTATGGTGGTATAGCGGTTAGCATGTGGCTTGTACATGCTTTGTTTGTACAGTACCCCATGGGTCCAAAGACACATGTGATTGATTAGTGATTACAAACCCAAACCTTCCATGATCCAAAAATAAATTCCTACTTTTCTGCAAGTACATAGATTTTTTTACCTAGACAGAAGAGCATCACCTATGGGCTATTGCGCCCCTCAAATAAACAGTCCTACAGTGAAACGTCTTCCATTGCCATTTAACTACAGTGCGGTATGTTTTTCTGTATTAATCCATAATCAGTGTTAATCCAGGTTTGGCCAGTGCATACATCAGATGTGAGCAAAAGACGTATTTGCTCCATTTAATGATAATGATCTGAAGCATGTTTTAAACTTTAATGACTAAAAGCCGCCTGTAGATTTAGTGCAACAGCTAGTAAAAAATTACCAGCTAGTAAAACATTAAGCTGCTTAATTAATACTATGAGGTGCATTGCATAGGTATTTATTCAAATTATTGAATATTTAAAATAACAGTGTTTAACTAACTTGAGGCATATAGACAAAAACTCTTTTGGAAAGCTTAGCTCATTTTAAACTAACATCTCCTCATTTAAGAGATTAAGGTGCCCCCGCCTTGCAAGGTCGCAGGGCAACTCTTGAGGAGATCCCAGACACATTCATTGGTCACCATTGTACATAACACCAAAATCTGGTTCTTTGGCTCGTAATCATAGGGGAACCTTTTTGTGGTTCTATTTAGCACCAGTCTAGAAAACTTTGCTCTCTACTGTTGTTTGGCTTTGGCTCCAATGTGGTTGGTTCTAAATAGCACCATTGGAATCTGGTGCTACTGGCACTGTTCTTTTCAATAAGAATCATCAGTATGTGCTATAACTGATCAGGTCTTTTATTGACATACTGATAAGCTAATTTTTCTAGCTTAGTTGTAACTTAGCTATAAAGTAACAAATAGATTCCTTTTACAGATCATTTTCACAATCCCACAAGTTACAATTTACATTTATATTCACGCATTTGACAGACGCTTTTGTCCAAAACGACTTACATAAGGAAACTTTAAACACATTGTTGTATTATGTGAAAGTAAGAGAGAAAATGGTAAATTAATTTGAAATGTTAAAAAATTAAAATTAGTTTGCCGTAACATTTGAATACAGATTTTGAAATCATTGTTTTCTTTTATGTATTTATTCATTACATTATAATGTAACAGAGTGCAGAGGTCCAGAAATATTTTGGATAATGATGAACCCTGGGATGCAGAAGATGAAGAGTGTTTCTCATAAGCCACCGGAAGTTTGATGTGTTCAGAGGAAAGTAACATCTCAGTCTTCTCATGAAGTACTCTAGTCTTTGTCGAAAAAAAAACTTCTGCTTCATTGTCTCAAGATTCTGTGTTAATTAAAAAAATACAATATTGAGTTACTATTTACTTGTAAATTGTACTATATAGTTATATATTCAGATCCGTTAATTACTAAATGTCTTTGCCACACACGCACGCACACACACACACACACGCACGAACACACGCACGCACACACACACACGCACGAACACACGCACGCACGAAACCTTCATTCTGCAGTCTTTGATTACACCACTAGGGGACACCCAATCTCCACATTTGTTCACAAACACATCGATTTCCCTTTATTTTACACACACGCTTAATTTGGTAATTCTGAAATTAAACAACTAAATAAAATAATGTTCAAAATTACTGTAGAAGATCACATAATTCCTGAACAAGAAGGACACGTTTAGTCAACCCGTATCCCTTATTTACACTTGTAATTCAATTCAGGAAATAGTTTATCTGAACTTTTCAGTCTTATTGAATTAAAACATCTACCAAAATGTAGGTGATTAAATGCTTATTAATAGTGTCAGTGAATATTCAGTCACACGGGGAAGAGTGAGAGGCTGCAGTTTGCTTTTGAATTAGTTTAAATTAAGTGCCCCAGTGCAAAAAAAAATACATTTTACACTATAAGTACTATTGAAATGTTGGGAAAATACAAAATTATGTAAGCTAATGTATTTGGGCATAAATTTGTGCATGAAATGTGGGAACACACTCCAGATAGTTAAAACGCATCTGGTTATTATTGTTAAATTCTGATTTTTCAGGCCAAGAGGTTTTTCACATTGCGTAGCTACCATCAGGGGCAAATGTTATATATATATTTCATTCTTAATGTGTAATTGTTAAACAACTAATAAATAGTTGAAAAAAAAAATGTTGTTAATACATGCCAAATCATTTCAATTAAAATCAACAAAGGGAGGTGGAACCAATTTTTCTTATGTTTTGTTTAAGCATTCTTTAATTGTTACAATTTAGTGCAGGAGGTGACTGGCATTAAGTTTGAAGTTTGACTTTGTACATTTGATATTCACATATTTAAACTTATGTAAAATATTTAAATGTGTGTTGAATTAACCGAACGAGTGCTGTATGTGTAGTTTATTCAGGGTATGTATTTCTTTAGAGCCTTATCTGAGTTGTACGTATTTCCTTTCTTAAAGTTCTGATGGCATTGTTTGGGATATAAAAAATGTGAATAATCCAAATAAATGTCTTTGAAATCGACCTGAGCGTTTAAGTCAGAGGAGGTATGGCTTCACTGGGGAGGGATTGTATTGAGTCACTAAAAAAAATATATATATGTTTAATATATACAAGAGTTGCACAAAATTCAAAAGTGACATGTACCTTGCGATGTAATTGTGGATCTGTTTTCTACATTTGTGAATCTCTTCAGCATTTGTGAATCTCGACCTGTGAGTCGTGAACCTCGCGCTGCACATTTGTCCTTCCTGACTCAACCTCAGGTCAGGAGAGCGAGAGGGCTACAAGTAAGTAAGCACTGCCAATCAGAAAGCTTGACAACTACAACCTGCAGTGTTACGAGAAGAAATGGTGTCATGCTCGTGCTCACGGGGGGCTGTTCCATTTCAAACTAAACTCTTTTGATTGCTGAAAAACTAATGAAGTCTTTCATAAAGGTAAATTGTTGTTGCAGTGACGATGTTAAACATAACCTTTAAAGGTATAGTTGTAAACTGCTTATAAATGTGTAATAACATAGAAACAAGGGTTTATACATTTTGTGTTAACTATTTATTAATGACTAATAAATTATTAGTAGTGGGTAGTTATTATAAAGTGCTACCGCTACTTCTAACTCAGAAAGGCAATTCACGCCATACCAACCTGCTGCAGGACTGAAACAGTCTTCTACCACACAAACAGACCACAAAGTGTCAACCTACTATTAGTGCCACACAAAAACACAGTGCCATGCTACTGGCTAAAGCTTTGACAGATTCCATTAACATAAGCCGTCTTCCAGTACCAAAGCCTGCCGTTTTTAACAGAGACCCTTTCGGGTACAAGAATACAGGCACTAACTGGCAGGAAAAACATACCAGTGGATGAAAAGCTGTATTATCTATGCAAAGTATGTTGGTTTGTTAGTATTCAAGTAGGTTTACATTTAACTTGGAATCGATGAAGAATACTATGCTCCATGGATCACTCTGGAGTAAAGATATGGAGGTTAATTTGTTATTGCCAAAGCCTTCAGAGATAAACTGCAACATGATTATTTATGTTCTTATTTTAAGTTTGCTTTAGCTTGTTGTATAATTTCAAGAATTTGCAATTCTCCTTCTTTTTATAACGTCATTCTCATGCCTAATTTAAACACATTACATGCATTATGGTACTAAATAAAGATGTATTGGAGTTTTGCAAGAGAGGTATTCTTGAGCTGCATTCTGCATCTTAAAGGAGATCTAGGGGAAAGGTAAAAATAAGTAGGGCAAATTTCAGCTCTGGACATCTGTGAGCCTGCCTGGTGGACAACTAAGGTAGTGTGTAATACAGGGGTATCCAACATCGGTCCTGGGGAGCTGGAGCCCTGCACATTTTTGGTTCAACCATCATGAAATACACCTGTGGCACTAATTATGGTCCTCTGATTGGCTGAAGTAGAGTAGTATGCATACTACAGCAGGGTTGCAACTAAAATCTGCAGGGCTCCGGCTCTCCAGGACCGATGTTGGACACCCCTGGTGTAATATCATGTGCATAACATGAGCTGTGCATGCAGCTGCATGAAGAGAGAACGTGGATGAGAAACCAATGAACTGTTGAGTTTAGAATGCGTCATAAGGTGTATAAAAGATGAAGACATACATTGAGTAGACAGACAGGAGAGAAGACGGGGACCGTCTCCACAGTCAGAGACAACTGATGATGGGCGAGAAGAAGGAAAAAACTTAAGACGACGAAAAGATTTTGAGAATCAAAAAACTTGTATCCACATTGGATGAGTATTATTTTACTTTATGATAATTATTATGTTTTGTAATATATTTAAAAGAGATTACTTATAATAAATGTAATTGATTGCAATTACTGACTATAGAGTTTTTATTTTAAAATGTTTAATAAATTTAAATATGAAAGCTTAAGAAAAGAACTAACCACAGAGGAGTCTTCTGATCAAGCTCTAAGCTTCTAAACCTCAAATTTATGGCAGATTCGGCTTACTTATCCTAACCTGGGAATAGTAAATAAAAAGGTGGAAGGGGTAAAGAATTAATTGAGCACCATAAAACAAGATATACGCGAAAGTTTTTCTTTTATTTTCATTTTACCCAGACAACCCATCCCAGGCATGGTTTCTGAGAGAACTTAGAAAGCCTATAAACCTCATGCTTATTGTTTGTTTGTTTTGTTAACATCGTTTATAAGTAAATAGGTATAAAATGACAACTACAATTTATACATTGACAATATTCTTTTTTTATCACAAATGTATTACAATATTAATACTATTAGTATTCATATTATTAGTATTACAATATTATTTTATGTCCCTGCTCCATGCAGTGGTTTGAGCACAATGACAAAAAAAATCGCCCAATGGGAAAGCAGACTTACAATGTTGGCTGAGGATCATGGGTTATGCTGGCGTTAACTAATCCCATTTTTAATTTATTTTTTGATAATAAATATATAGGCTATACACTCACCTAAAGGATTATTAGCAATACCTGTCCAATTTCTCATTAATGCAATTATCTAATCAACCAATCACATGGCAGTTGCTTCAGTGCATTTAGGGGTGTGGTCCTCGTCAAGACAATCTCCTGAACTCCAAACTGAATGTCAGAATGGGAAAGAAAGGTGATTTGAGCGTGGCATGGTTGTTGGTGCCAGACGAGCCGGTCTGAGTATTTCACAATCTGCTCAGTTACTGGGATTTTCACACACAACCATTTCTAGGGTTTACAAATAATGGTGTGAAAAGGCAAAAACATCCAGTATGCAGCAGTCCTGTGGGCAAAAATACCTTGTTGATGCAAGAGGTCAGAAGAGAATGGGCCGACTGATTCAAGCTGACAGAAGAGCAACTTTGACTGAAATAACCACTCGTTACAACTGAGGTAAGAAGCAAAGAATTTGTGAAGCCGCAACACGCACAGCCTTGAGGCGGATGGGCTACAAAAGCAGAAGACTCCACCGGGTACCATTCATCTCCACAGGAAAAATAGGCTACAATTTGCATGAGCTTACCAAAATTGGACAGTTGAAGATTGTAAAAAACGTTGCCTGGTCTGATGAGTCTCAATTTCTGTTGAGACATTCAAATGGTAGAATCAGAATTTAGCGTAAACAGAATGAGAACATGGATCCATCATGCCTTGTTACCACTGTGCAGGCTGGTGGTGGTGGTGTAATGGTGTGGGGGATGTTTTCTTGGCACACTTTAGGCCACTTAGTGCCAATTGGGAATCGTTTCAATGTCATGGTCTACCTGAGCATTGTTTTCTGACAATTGAGGAATTGGTCTCTATGCGAGGCAAAACAGCTTCTTCACTTCACTTGCTAAGATCAAAAGATGTCTTTTTGTTTGTTTAAGGGCATTTAGATAATGAGTTATTAGGCCAGGAAAAGCATACAGCTCCTGTGGTGTCCGGCAGCGAAACTAAATTGGTGAAAGAAGTACAAAATATTTCCTATTGAAATACATAAGGTTCAAATTTGCTCATGACCCTGAGCACAAATCCATTTTAAAAAAAATTTATTAAATGCGATATGGTAATTACATTTTGTGACTATATCGCAAAATGCCTTGAGACTGGGTTGCAATTTTTGTTTAGAAATGTGAAACAATTGGATAGCAGAAATGACGTGTGCTTTTAAGAGCCCAACATGTATTCGTATTCTAATTGAATGTGTACATGTCCTTCTAATTTCTCTCATATTCTCCATTATATGGTATTTGACTACAGTAATATTTTACTCATTTTGTTTTCTAGTTTCAAAAAAAGAATTGATTAAGGACTTTTCCCACTCTGGACAAGTGGCAATGCATCAACTATCTGTGAGAACATCTACACATGGATCCATTTTATCTTCCAAATACACTTTAAATCAAGTTTTTGTGCTGTGTTTTTTTTTCTGATTTGTTATCATTTTGAAATGATTTGAAGTGTTGCATATTAAGGCATGGGTTGGCAATTATAGATTAATGTTCACTTCAATATTACATTGCACTTTTAGTTAATGTTACTTTTTCATAATTTGGACACATGTGCATGAACAACATTTGAAACTTGTTCATTTGTTGTGTGTAAAAAAAAACAAGATTATATTATTTATTATAAACTGCCTAAACTGTGCAGTGTGGTTGACTTGATTTCAATTCATTTAAAAGTGTATGCCTTTTGGATTAAAACGAAGGTGTAATGTATTGTCGTAATTTTTCCCATGTACTACATTATGTGTTTTTTGACTAAAGTAATACTTTGTTGGTTTTGCTTTCCAGTTTCAAAAATGAATTACGGATTTTCTCAATCTGGACAAGTGCCAATGCATCAACATTCCATGATAACATCTACATATGCATCTAATTTATTTTCCAAATAAAAATACTTTAAATCCTGTTTGGTATGGTGTTATTTTTTTATTCTGATTTTCTATAATTTTGAGATGACACCTATGTAGTGTTGCATAATCAGGCATGTGTTGCCAATTAGATTAACTTTTACTTCCATGTTTTCAGTAATTTTAAATTAATTTTACCTTTTCAAATGAGGACCCAACTGAATAATATTCAATTTCATTTCATTTAATTTCATATTCAAAGTTAATTTATATGGGTAAATTAAACAACATTGAGAACTTGTTAGTTGCTAGTTATACACTTCACACGTGTAACTGTTAGTCAGTTTATTATCTCTGGTAATTGTAAAAACCACAAAACACGTGCATGTTAAAGTTAACATCTAGTCTGATCAATGAGGAATGCAGTAGTTGGTTTCTTAAATGACAAAAATCAGGTGAGGCTCTTGTTCAGTGCCTGCCGCTGTGGAAGCGCGTCACGTACTGTTTGAAACATGAGAAACTTAACATGAGGAGACTCATTAGCCTATCGCGAGAACTGGTGTATTACCGCCACCTAGTGTTAAACTTTTGAACAGTATACAAATGAACGCTTTAACAAAATTATTTAAAGTATGTAGATCGCCAGTTTGTATGGAGAAATGCCATAAACTACAGATAAGTACAGATAAGTGTTTTACATTTTCTGATTTTCATACTGAGACTTGAATGAACTCATTGCCATTCCTAGAAACTCTATTTGCAATAACAAAATGTTTTATTTGCCATGCGTTTGCTTAAATGGTACATTTAAATGTGTATCGTCTAACAGGGACTGTTTGTGGACATTATCTGCGCGTTGTGTTCAGACCACTTTTGGACAGCTGATCGCGAGCGGACCGGCGTCCGGCATCGACCGGATTTTGCGCTCTCTCAACGTCGACGTCGTGACCACGTTTGCTGGGTCGGGCGCCATGAACCGTCTTCTTCTTCTTCTTCTTCTTCTAGTGGTGTTTTATGGCAGTTTACAAACCTGTTTTTGATGTATTACCGCCATCACCTGGGTAGTAGTTTGAACAGTGATATAAAGAAAGGAAATCCTTTGTAAAAAAAAAAAACATATATATATGTATATATTTATAAATATACACAAATATGTTTCTTGTTTTTTTTTAAGAATGCCAATATTACCTTGTACATACTTTTATGTTTTAATAATGTTGCTATTGTAATTGAGTCAATGTTCATTTCTTTAACTTCTCCAATCATCACTTTCTTCCTCGTATGCTGTACATTGGATTAATATATGTTCTAAAGTTTCATCTTCTCCACATTTATCACATTTCCCTGTTTGATGATTTCATATTTTGTACTGATAATTTAATCTAGCATGTCCTATTCTTAGTCTAGTTATTATTGTCTCTTCTCTTCTTGCCATCGTTGTACCGATCTATTTATGTCTCTCCTTCATCCCATTGTTCTTGCCACATTGCCTCTTTTATTTTATTTATAATACTTTTTGCCTTATCTTTAACTAATGGTATTCTTGTAGTTACTTTTTTATTTTTACTGCTTGTTTGCCTGCCGTGCCTAGCACTTCTTTCCCTTCAATTCCTACGTGCGCTGGTATACATAGTAATTGTACTATTACTTGTTCTTTTTCCATTTTTTCAAGTTTATTTGTTTTATCATTTGTTAGGTCTTGTCTTGTCTCTGCTTTCCCTGTGTTTAAACTTGTTAGGGCTGCAGAACTATCAGAGGAAATTACTGTATTTTGTTTTTCTCTATCCAAATTATTGATATGTTTATTGTTGTTAATTTATTTGAGAAAAAAATTAGGTTATCTGTTGCTCTTTTCTTAATTATTATTTTATCACTACTGCTACTCCCGTTCTTCCTGTTTTGGGATCCTTAGATATCCCTCAGAGATCCTTTTGAGAAATTTGTCTTTGTAATGTTGTTCTATATATATTATTACGTGAGTTGCTTTTTGACTTCTTTGGCATTCTTCAGTTCCCCTATTAGGTTTAGGTTTACTCTTATTATCTGTACATGCCAGTGTGGTCTAACAGCTTTTATATTAGTGACACAATATTCATACTTGTCAAGTCCCTTTTGTTTCGCCATTATATTTCCTGTCCATCCTATATTATAATAGTTACTTTGGTAATGCTCCCAACAGCTTTTAACAATATCTTTTATAGGTTGTTTTTTATCTTGCCTTTGAATACTAACCCAGTAATTTATCATGGTTTTAATTATTCTCAGTCTTACTGGCATTTCTCCAGTATCAACGTGAATTGCTGCTATTGGAGATGACAGAGTAGCTCCACGCGCTAATCTGAGTGCTTTCATTTGTTTTATTTCAAGTTTCTTTAAATGTGTTTCTGTTGCTGACATATAAGCTAAACTTCCATAATCTAATTGAGGTACTATTGCGCTTCTATATATTTTAACAATTGCATTTTTGCTTCATCCCCAATCTTTTCCAGCTAAATTTCTTAATACATTGTTTATCTGTTTACATTTATTTTAATCATAATCTACATATTTTTCATCAAATATTACTCCTAGGAATTAGATTTTTTATTTTACTTGTTTCAGTGTTTCGCCGTGTAATATTAAATTAATAATTGTATGTTTCTTTGCAAAACAGATGATTTTTGTTTTATTTTTTTTATTTTAAATCCCCATTTTTTGTCCATTTTCTATTGTATTTATTGCTTGTTGCATTTTCTTTTCAATTTATTTGATGTTTCTTCTTCTAATCCAAATTGCACCATCATCCATAAATAAAGATTTTCCAATATTTGCTTGTTCTATACTTTCGAATATTTCATTTATCATATTATTAAACAATATCGGACTGCAAACAAAACTCTGAGGAGTTCCTCAACAGTGTGTTTTTATGTTTGCCCTACTTTTAATTGTATTGTTCTGTTTTTAGAATGCTCTCAATCCAATTTATGATTTTTACTCTTAGTCCAATTTTTTTTAAACTTTATTATTAGCCCCTCTTTCCACAGCATGTCATATGCTTTTTCTACATCAAAACACACTGCTAACTCTACTTCTTTATTTGTTTGAGCTTTTCTGATTTCTGTTTCCAGACATATAAATGAGTCTCTTGTACTTTTTCCTTTTCTGAAACCATTTTGATAAAGTTTTATTATCGTATTTGTTTCTACATAATACTCTATTCTATTTGTGACCATTTTTTCCATTATATTACCTAATTGAGAAGTTAATGCAAATGGTCTATAAATGTCCGCTTCATCTTTTCAGTTTTTTTCTTTTTTTTATTGACATAATGATTGCATGTTTCTATTCCTTTGGTATAATTCCTGTACCCCATATTATTGTTGTATAATTTTAGTAGTATTGCTAATGCAATTTCTGCAACAACAAAAAAATGAATCATATATTTGTATATTCCATCATTCACTGGTATTGTGTTTTTAATATTTTGTAAGGGAAAAAATATATCATGAGCTAAGAAGTACGTCAAATGGTCTTAGCAAATGTCCGGCCAAAATGTGTTAAAAATGTTTTTATATTTTGGACTGTATCTCCGGTCAAGTTAATCCAATTTCAACAAAAACAGCCTGGCATGATTATCCTTGTCAGGCTGAGCAAAAGAATATGCATCACTGTGACTGCGCTCTAATAATTGGCTCTATATCGCCCCTTCAATGTGACCAAAATCTTTGTTTAGCTGTTTTGACCCATTAAACATGTTAGAAAGCCCACCAAAATTAGTTTGAAGGTCATATTCAATAAGTATAATAATTTAATACTGTCACTAAAATCGTATCTTGGACGACAGCTCTGCAGCGCCCCCCTGAATGCGAAAAAGCTTAACTCGCATTTTAACAAACTCCTAGGAAAATTTCCAGATCAAGCTGAATTTTGATCTGGTGACTCTTAAGGCATTAGAAACCAAAAGTTATCAAAAACTTAGAAGTTCGTCACACAATCTTGCTGTGGCACCTTAATGAATCTAACCTTTTTTTAAGGTAAAGGGCTAAATGGATTTCTAACTGTAGCACTCATACTTTATCAAAAAAGAATGAAAAAATATGGAATGATGACCCTACCATTCTGACCAATCTGCTATGCTTAAGTGATGCTAAACTTGTAGCGTCACCTACTGCCTGTATATATTTGTGGCTCTATCTTCCACATACTTCATCCAACATACATGAAAAAAATGAAGTATGATAATCTTTTAACACAAACTCTTGGTTTTATATGAGTTGTTTGTGTAACAACGAAGATCATTTTTACATTTAAAGCTTTGTATTGTTCAGTACTTTGTAAAGTGCCTTTTCACGTTGTTTCACGCTCTTGACAACAACAAGCGAAAAAACTTGAAAGGCCAGGAGGAGGTACCTTTGGCTCCTGCGGAGGGCCCGCTAATCGCTGCTTGCAGCTTAAATTGGAATTATAATTGAGTGTGATTTCTGAACTTTCCTATTTTTTATAAAATAACTTATTTATTAAATATATTGTTTATTCGTGCATTTCTTTCTAATTCTCTAATCATGCATTTATATATTCCATCCTTTCCTGGTGTTTTTTTCTTTTTATTCTGTAATGCTTTTTTCAATTCTCTGTCAATGTTTTATTTATTTCATCATAGCTAGATTTACTACAGTTTTTTGTTCCTTTTCTTTAGATTTTTGTATTGTTCATTCCCTTTCTTGTTTTTCTTCATTTTCCACCTTATCAATATCTTCTTTTATCATTTTATCATTCCAATTTAATATTGTAACTTTATCACTTTTATTTAATCCTTTCATTTTATTTATTGTTTTCCATATTTCATTTATCAATGTCTTTCTACCTATTTTGTTACATTACAGCTTTGTTTATTTATTTCTATTCTGTTATATGGAATGTTTTCTTTTAAATTTATAGCTACCCCTCCTTCATTTCCTTCCCAAATTTGGACATTCCTTCCACTGTTATTCTAAGTTTTCTTTTCTTCCAGATCTGTTTGCAACTTTTTATGTTATTTCAAACACTCAGCTTGACACACTTGCAGAGTTTCTCTCGCTGCCTTCGTAAGTTTCTGAGTTGGGGTGTTCTGCAGCCTGTTCCTTCCCTCAGGGATAGTTATATACCATGAATGCTACATACCAAAGGGCTTTCCCTCTTGATCTGTGATAGGAAGTGACTGCACTGCAGTTCCCCGAGCTGCCGCTTGGGTCTGCCTCCAAAATGTTAAAAATGGCCAACTTTGGAGCTGAAAAATCTTGTTTCCACCCCTAACTCCATTAGGTTTATTAATTCCAATCACTAGAGCTTCCTGAACACTTTGAGGGGGCTGCATTATTTTTAAATATGTTTGTTTAAAATATATAAAACTGAAACCTTCAGTCAATCATACGCATTCACTACGGCCATGTCCTGGCTCTGAGGATGCATTTTCGAGCACTGGCTACACTCATTTTGAGCTTCATTTGACTTTGCCAGAAACCTATGTGTGACCTGATGAACACTCCGTCCATGTTATATACAGTCAATGCCTTTGGTTAGGGAAGTACTCTTAGGGAAGTATTTTGCCCCACAGTTGTCCCGTGTTATTATTTTGCTATAATTGTCCTATATTAAATCATTACAGTGAGCCTCATGCATTTAGCCATTTTCATTTATTCATACACCACATCCACGATTTTTCTCACATAAATACTGTATTATGACAAAGCCAACTAAAGTATATCGCTATATTTTAGTGATATATGAGTGCTGGAAATACACTAATGCAACACTTCAAGGGAGAATTGTGTGCATGCTGAATTTAGCGGCAGCGATTGCCATAAAAATGTGGATTTGATATCATGGTAGCCAATCAAACAATTTTCTCCTACGCAAACATCCACGGACGGCTGTAGAGAGATGTGATGCAATAAAATCTATATCAACAAAAAAACTGTGCTGGTGTTCTCTGACACATCTCCACAGGAAGAATTAATGGAGTAAGATTAGAGCTAAATATAATAATAAACTATATTCCTCAAGAGTTGTTGAATATTTTAAAAAGGTTATTTAAATAAATCACATCTGTTTCTTCAATGTTCCTTATTCTTTCGTTATCTATCAGAAAAGTATGGGATCGTGACTCGGTATCAGCAGATCTTCAAATTGGGACATCCCTTATAGCAATATATTCTTTCACTTTTTAAACAGTCATATTTACAAAATGTGACTGCACAGTCTTAAAACAATTATTCTGTCCTTGTCAAATGAGTGGAACACAAATGCAGAGCAGCATTCTTTCTCAATTGCTTTCTCAGCTACAGGTCTTCTCCTCTAATGAGAATTTGCCCCCTAATGAGTGGATCTGTTCTTACTACTGGTGAGAGACTTCTATTCCGAGTGAACCCTTATGCTCCGGTCAGACTAGCTTTTGAGAGCACCAACCAGCACTTTTAATTCCGCAGGCAGGGTGTAGCTTAGTGGTAGAGCGCATGCCTTGCATACATGAGGTCCTGGGATCAATCCTTAGAATCTCCACGAGTGGCATCGTTGGTTTCCCCTTCTGTAGGTCGCTTTGGACAAAAGCATCTGCTAAATGCATAAATGCAAATGTAAACTCCCAGTTTTGCATCGTCGTATGTGATCCCATCAGGTTAATGCATTGCTCTTCGTAGTGTGACCGAGGCATTAGATCTGGCTTTCTCAACATAATCAAATTACGAAGAAATATTAGCGTACTAGAGAGCTGTTACATGATTGAGCTGATTTTTGCAAATGAATGAACTCCTCTATCTTTAACTCTTTCTAACATCCAGTGCTGCTGGTATGAATGAGAGCATTGGGGAAATGTGTTATTCGCATGCAGCAATGAAAGGATGTTTCTCTCCCAAAATGGTTTAAAAATTTGTTCTTTCAGAAGGAATCATTCACAAACAACACATCAATAATAAATTAAACAAATATATTTCAAAATTAGGGACTATCCACAGTTTATCATTACTTATATTTTGCCTTCCTTTTCATTGTTTTGTAAACATATTTTATTCTGTTTGTTTTAGGTTAAACCACAATTGAATGAAATTATACTTTTTGTGTGTTCTCTTTAGTAAATGTATTTTATCTATTTAAATGCTGAATTCTTAGACATAATTGATTACATTACTTGTTATGTTGCAGTACAAAATTAATTTTACACCTATATGTCATTTATTTGTGTTAACATACCTGAAGTAAAAAAAAATGCTGGTTAATTGTGCAATTCCTGTTAAAAAGCTATGAGTCCTGCAAGCCTTTTACATGTTCATTTGGAAATACACCTGATGTCTCTTTTGATTGTATTTATTTATTTAATTATTTGCAAAAAAAAAGTGCAGCTAATCAATTACTTGACTGTTTTTTTAAACGAACTAACCTTGAGTGAGGGCTTTGCTGTAAGTAATCTGTGGTGAGGGGAGGTAACTCGCGCGTGACGTAACTCTGCTCGTCATCATCAGCCGCTGTAATCAGCCTACGTTTGTGGTGATTCCCAGGCAGCGTACGCGCTTTATCTCTAAACGTCTCTCATCCACAGACCGCGGAACACATCTACATCCCAGCAGAACGCTCTACGGGCTTCGGGAATAGTACCGGTCCAGCCGAAATCATGTCTGTCGCGGGCCTGAAGAAACAGTTTCACAAAGCCACTCAGGTAAGATGCTTTCTGTTGACCACCGCTCGGCGCGAACGCGTTTGCTGCAGTGCTTCAGCAGCAGAACATCTTGTGTCCTGAATTATAATGCGGCTCTTCGGCCCAGCCAGCGGATGCTCCCCGGAACGCACCCTAACCACAAAAAAAGGAAATGGGGTTTTACCACTAGGCTAGTCATTATCATTCACAGTTCAGTTGAGACTGGGCGAACCTCTTGTTCTGCGTCCATGGTGTGTGACATTGACAGTTTAAGAGTGGCGTGTTAATATCGAGGATGCGTAGATAAGAGTTATTACGCAACAGTCCATAACCTTAAACTGACCTCGATGTCCTCTAAAGCAGTCGTGATGTGACAAGCCATGATGCTGAGCATTTTCCCCTTTCGAGTTAAATGTGGATCCAGCTTTACAGTAGGCCTATGGGTCAAGTTCATTATGCATTGTTGTTGTTCTTTTTTATTGATTGTCACTGTTTTTGAGTAAAATAGTATTTGAAATCTTGATGAAGCTGGTATTAGAGTTTCTCCATCTGGTGTTCTTTACTGGGATGTGACTCTGAATGCTGACAGCTCAGACATGGATCTGTGCAGATTAAACCGTTCTTTTAAGGAGCAACGACACTATGTAGAGCATGCATCAAACCTGCCTCAGAAATACAGATCTACAGATTTGATCTGCTCTGAAGCCTCGGGCCAATCATCAGTCTCTGACATCATCAGAGCTCGCTGCATGAGTGGAGAAACTGCATGACTCTGAGCTGTTCTGTGGAACAGATGGTTCCTCAAACACACTGCTCCATCTCACCACTTGCTGTGTGCACTCTATACACAACCTTCATGCACTCCAGATAAGAAGGTTGAACTTGCCTTACCTGTTTTCTTATTTGTAGAAATTGGAGTAGATGTTTCAAGAACATTAGTAGAAATGTATTGTTACTGCCACATTCTTTTAATAGAATAAAATATATATCAAGTGGTTTGTCTTTTTAGCCTTCACAACATTTTTTAGAACATGCTTTCCTTGTGTTTTCCTTGGGATTTAGGGAAGCTAAACATGAGATTTACTTTAAAATGTTTATTTCAATGTTCTTGTCTTCGCTCAAACATTCTGCCGCTGAGCGAGCCACTTCACTTGCATTAGCCTGTATGGATGTAATAGGAAGTGTTTGGTGGATGCGTGTGACTGGTGGGGGGTGTTTGGTGGATGTGTGTGACTGGTGGGGGGTGTTTGGTGGATGTGTGTGACTGGAGGGGGGTGTTTGGTGGATGCGTGTGACTGGAGGGGGGTGTTTGGTGGGTGTTTGTGACTACTGGGGGGTGTTTGGTGGATGAATGTGACTGGTGGGGGGTGTTTGGTGGATGCGTGTGACTGGTGGGGGGTGTTTGGTGGGTGTTTGTGACTACTGGGGGGTGTTTGGTGGATGAATGTGACTGGTGGGGGTGTTTGGTGGATGCGTGTGACTGGTGGGGGGGGTTTTGGTGGATGCGTGGGACTACTGGGGGTGTATGGTGGATGAATGTGACTGGTGGGGGGTGTTTGGTGGATGAGTATGACTGGTTGGGGGTTTTTGGTTGAGGTGTGTGACAGTTGGGGTGTGTTTAGTGGATGTGTGTGACTGGTGGGCGGTGTTTGGTGGGTGCGCGGGAATGGTGGGTGGTGTTTGGTGGATGCGTGTGACTGGAGGGGGGTGTCTGGTGGATGTAGGTGTCCCAGGGGGGGATTTATCGGATGAGTGTGACTGATAGGGGGTGGTTTAGTGGATGTGTGTAACTGCTAAATTAATATTTAGAAAAATAAATAGAGCTGAGCATAAATAACACTTGGAGATGAGCACACCAAATTGTAATAGGTAGACAGACCGATCGGCAGATCGATCGATAGCATAATGTTTTCCCACAGCACCACATGTTTTCAAACACAACCAACCTGCCCATACTTTTATAAAAGTTGAAATCGATCATGGTTTCTCTGATCACATTATGTTCTGTATTTTGTGACATTTTATTCTTTCTGCTCAGCTATATGACCATTTTTGCTTGCCAAAAATAAAATTATTAATTTGACACATGTACAGATTCTTCCTCACATACTTAAAGCCAACAATAAAACATTAAATAGTAAAATTCATGCCATTGTCCCTCAGCCAGACCTGCTCTTCTGCTGTCAGGATAGACCTCCAGCACTGGGGAAGTTGTTTGGCAATACAATTAGACCGGAGGCCAAGGGTAAGAGTTCAGCAGACAGATAGCTTGGGGAAATTCTATCTTCCCTCAAATCCTAAACATGCACACACTACAGGATTCAACAATCTTGTGGAACGCACACTACAGGATGGAACCATCTTCCAGAGGAAATCAAGGGTGCTAACACTTTAGTCATGGTTAAAACTACGTTAAAGACTCACCTGTTTAGTTGCCCTTTTGTCGATGGAGCTACTAGATAAACAACTAGTTTATCTCTGCACTTTACTTTGTTAATCTATGTCCTAATTTTAAGTTGTTAATTATTATGCTTTCATATGACTTGTTTTATGCTTGATTTCATTAATTATACTTTCTTTTTTCTTTTTTGTTTCCAATGTAAAGCACTTTGAATCACCCTGTGTATGAAATGTGATACACAAATAAACTTGCCTTTCTTTACTAACGTTAATGTGTAAGGTTCGCGTGTCAAAAAGTAAAGATCGCGACCAGATCATCAGAACATTTTACTGCATTTGTCACAAGTACACCTATAGCAAAATAAATCAGTTTTCCTCCCGCTGTTTCTGGTTCAATCTGGTTCACACATATAAGGAGCTGTTACATCACGCATAGTTGTTGTCTGTCGATTATTGTTTTAAAATAATAACATGTTTAAAGCACCGCTAGCTGTGTCTTTGTTTTTGCACAAACCGGACTGACAGGAAAGCGCTGGTCAGCTGGTCATGATTTAGGCACCCTAAATCGTGTCTGTGGGAGGGACCGGGATAAAAAGCTCATAAAATTTTGGGCAAAAAATGCGAGGTGATTCAAGGATGTTTTTTTACAAAAAAAATTTAGTAACAGGGCAGAGCTGGTATAGAGGGCTCAAATTGTGATATAATATAACAAGGGCATGAAATGGGACCCTTAACCTTTGCCAATTATAAAACCTCAAATTCTCTTAAAGTATCAGTTAAAAACTCTATGTCTGACTGTGAGCTTATAAAAACCACCAGGTCATCAGCTTACGCTGACAGGTAGAGAGGATTGTCAGCATTAGGAACGTTATAACCAGTAAGATTTTTTTCTTAAGATTATTTAAAAGAGGCTCGATGGCTAAAGCATACAGCATTACTGAAAGTGAACAACCTTGCCTTATCCACCTATACACTCTAAAAGGGACACCCAAACCATTGTTGACTTTCAGTACACTCTCAATTGCACTGTAAAGTTCCTCGATCATGTCCATGAAACTAGGGTTGAACCCTAAAACATTCTATCACCCACCACAAGTACTCAAGTTCAACCAGGTCAAAGGCCTTTTCCTGATCCAGTGAAATCGGACCACTTTTTAGTCCCTAAAGTCTGGAGATGTCCCAACAAAATCATTAATATTTTGGTAGATCTGGTAGAAACCTCTCCTCTACTACCTGCGCTCTCCCTGCTTTAAAGCTTCTTATAGAAGCTAACTGTTTGCTTACAGATTTCAGAAGGCTCCAAAACAAGATCCCCTAATTCTGTTCATGCAACATTCATGAATCTTTTCTGACCACTATTTTCTTTAAACCAAAGAATAACTTGGACGGAGCATCCATCTCATTAACATTTTTGAACTGCCAGTGGACCAGCCCCCTGTGTTGCACTACCTAGCAGGTATATATAAATATATTTAGTTTATTTATTTATTTTATTTATTTTTTTTTTTTTTTTTTTGAGAAGTTCAATATTCTCTCAATTTTGTTGTGGTCCCCCAAACACTAAAGTTCCACTATTTCAATCTCCAAAGATTTGAGGTCTGGCAACATCCCTTGTGACATATAGAGTGTACTGTTGACTATACTTTAATTTGTGCTTTAGTAAAATCCCACCATTCCTGTAATGACTTTAAAGCTGCTTTCTCTTTTTTAAAAAGAGTCCATAAATGAATAAAAGACTCTCCGAAATGTTCATCTTCTAAAAGAGAGTGTTAAAATGGCAGTAGGTACTCCTAAACTTAATTTTTTTATATTTTTCACAGTGCACTGGACCCAGCAATGATCGGAAATACCTACTGGATAAATTGTGCACATTGTAAAAAAAAAAAGACATTTGATGTTTAAACCATAAAAGCGATCTAGTCTTGCCATGGAGAGTCTATAATCTATGCATTGGGTCCATGTAAACTGTCTTTGTATATCATGAAAGTTTCTCCATACCTCACAAAGATGATGAACCTGTATCATCTCCCACAAACGTTTACAAGAAGCAACATGAGGCTTCATGTGATTTCCTCCCACAACTCTTCTGAGTTACAATTTAACATGACATTATTAAGTTTTCCATTACATTAGTGAGAACATACACGCAGATAAACACAAATGCCTAATTTTCACACACAGCTCTCACTTTTAAAAGTCTTCCACTGTATAAGACATAAGAATAATACTACTACTAAAAACACCACCGCTTATGGCTTAAACTAGCCTTCTTCCAGTTGACTGCATTTGTGCTGTCACTGTGAGTTTCTTGTAGCATTAAAACATCTGGTTTCTTCTGCTTAGCAATGAAAATGTAACCTCCACTTATTTTTTTAGTCTTCATCTGCAGTTTCTTTTTTTGGCAAACTGTCTGCTGTTAGGATTGAGATGTTTCTCTGCCCCTTTGTTTTCCGTAAAAATACTGTAACATCTTTATCACTATGCATTACAATCATTGTATCTTTCTGGTAATCTTGTTTAATCACTGAATCAACCACTCTGATATCTGAACATCTCTGCAGACTCTAGTGTAGTGACCGGGTTCTCCGGGCGACAGCTCTGCACCCCCAAATTTGTCTCCGCCAGCGCAGGCTGCTCTGGTGCATCTCCAGAGTCCACAGTGATTTCTTTTGTTTTATTCTGTTTTTCACTCATTCATTCGACTGCATGCCCATCATTCTGATCCTTCTCAGCCAATCAGTGGAGCTCTGCAATGCAGCCTGAGCATGCGGAATCGCTTGGTTCAGGTGTAGTAGCCTCAGCGGGGCCATCAGCCGCAGGTTAAGCTGGAGCCGCAGGGGGAGCGGCTTCAGCACCCCCAGCTTCCTCTTGACCCAGGTTGCCCAGAAACACCAGGACTACCCTATTTTACAGGACATGCCCACACAAAATGACCTAATTCTCCGCATTTGAAGCACTTTTTTTCTGAAGTTGGGGACACAAAAATGTAGTAATCAAACCTCTCCACTCAGAAATTAAAGAAAAGATTGAGCTCATCCTATTTGCACCCCATGCTGGCTCTCATAAATGCCTTGAAATGCCACCCCATCCCCCATCTCTCTCTCTTGAGGAAGCTTTTTTCAGGCAACATCCCCCATCTCTCTCTTGAGGAAGGTTTTTGTATTAGACCTGGATTAAGTGGCCAAACTTACTGTTAGCATGCAACTTGCACACCTCCCTCGCCAGCACAAATGCCACGAAAGCCATCAGTAACATTGCTGCTATATTTCATATCAAGTTTCCAGAAGAAGTTGGTAGTCATAGAAAATAATGTTTCTTTTGTCTCTCACTTTTAGTAATCTTCTGATTAATACGTACAAGCGATAATCTCCACATTATCCTCAAAGGCAGTTCACTTGGCAGGGTCTAAATCCAGGTAAGTGTAGCTACAATGGACCTGACAGGGTCAGCCTGAGATGAAACACGAGATCACAGTCAAGGGAAGAGAAATCGGAGACATGTGGGGAGTTTATTGTCCTCTTGCAAGGCCTCTATGTATAACCAAAGCACCTTGCAGCTAAAACAAAAAAAGTAAACTTCTGAGTTCTTGAAGAACAGAGAATGCCTTGTCCCTACGAAAAATCTGCATCTTTATCTTCCATGAATAATTCAGAAATCACTTCTTGTCCTAAGGATATCACATAGCTTTAAGGTGCTGAAAGATAAGGTATCACTTGTTCGCTTCTGCCTCTAGTAGTGGTCAGTCATTTCCCATTTATCATAAGCAGAGAGAGCAGGTAGTCACCTGTTGCCTGAAAATGTATTTATTAATTCAAAGCAAACATTAAAATAGAGAAAAATACCCTGCCCCTTGAGTTAAAGTATTCTGCTTCCATGCTACTTCACCCTGAAGACCCTGTTGTAGTTTTTTTCAAATAAAAGAAGTCTGAACTCACTGTGTTTGGGTCCACGTCGGTTACTGTCTAACAGGATTCACCAGTCACCATGGACCCAGCAGCAGTTTCGACTCTCCATCATGAGTCCAAAATTACGGATTCTCGTAAGGTGATCGACTCACATGCCGGCTCCAGCTGCTCTCCTGAGCCTCGAGTGAACAACCCTCGCGTGTTTTCTGCCGAATCCAAGCACTGTAATGCCTATATCATACAGTGTGAGATTCTCTTCTCCCTCCACCAAGCACCTACAGTTTGCATGGGTCCAAGGTGGGTCTTTTCTGGCCCGGCTCATTGATGGGGAACTGGTCTGTGGTGTGACTGCTCTGTGGCGTGCCGTCAGTCTTTTGAGGCATTCAAGGAGGAGATGACAGGGCTTACTGGTGGGGCTTCCTGGAGGTGCTCCGTGCTAAGTCAAGGAGGAGCTGCTCGTTCAAGATCTTTCCTACTCCTTCGATGGTCTGGCCGAGCTGGCTCTGGGAGTGGATTGCCGCCTTCACTCATGCTCACAGGATGTTTTCCCAGAGATCTTCGGCCGTTTCCGGCGACTCTGCCCATCCCATATCCTTATTATGCTCATGTGTGCCTAATTTCCTCATTAGTTACCTAATTTATTTTCTCTCTTCTCTGTTCAAGTTACTAGTGAATCTTTGCTTATCTTGTTTGTGAGCTAATGTGTTCTGCTTCCATGCTACTTCACCCGAAAGACAATGACAGTTGTAGTACTTCTCAAATAAAAGAAGTCTGAACTGCGTTTGGGTCCGCGTCTGTTACTGTCTAACAGTATGACATTAAATCATATTACCCTCGTGTAATGAAAAAAGTAATGCAGAAAAACCTCTGTGCGATTACACAGAGTTGTATTTGTGGACTTTTTTTTTATTAAATAACAGCTAAATCTTTAAATTGTATAATTTTTTTTAATATATTGTATTTATAGCTTGTTATTTTGTTTGAGTTTAATTTTTACTCTGCCTAAAGGCTACTGTTTGCATTTTACCCAAACATGTACTGATAATTATGATTAGAATATCATGAAAAGTAGATTTTTATATATGCGACTTTATACACCAAATTTGAGGTAAATTAACCTTCTTCATGAGTAAACGTACTTCATTACGGGAGTGGGTAACTTGCAGTGGAGTATTTTTTCATTCAAGAATCTACTTTTACTTAAGTAGGTTTTACTCTTTATACCTTTGCTTTATATATATATATATATATATATATATATATATATATATATATATATATATATATATATATATATATATATATATATATAATGGGTTTTAGCACTCAAATAACCAATTTATTTCAAGTCTCCCTGAAAACCCCTCTGGGAGTTTTTTTTTTCAAAGCTGTATATGAGAATGCTCTTTCTCTTCTGGTGCTCCGTTTTTTTAGCAAATATAGTATATTTAGTTTATCAGTGCTTAATTTTAAAATGAATCTATAGAGAAGCATTTAATTTTTGTCCTCATTTGTACTGCCACCAGTTGAGAGTAACCAGACTAGCCATGAGTCTTTGCTATTGTTGAAGATGGTTTTGATTACAATTGTCTGCTGCCTGCTGCACTTAGCAACTACTCAATGACATCTACACCATTTTACAGCAGTATTTGCACGTAGAGGCTTAACAGTATCCAGGTGGCAAATTTCTTATTACATTTTCAACATCAGTAAAATATTGATTTTGGGGTTTAGTTTTGTGTTCAAGAGTTTGTTCAAATCTAAACTGGGTCCAACATTGACTATGAGCTTGAAAGACAAAAAGCATCTCATGATGTTTGTGTTACTCAAAACAGATTGGTGCTGCCTCAAAAAGCAGTTAAATTTTTTGTTTTTGTTTCTAAACTGTTAAGGTTGATTTTATTGTTGCAAAAAGATTTTGTATTTGTAAAATTATCATCATAGGTAAAATGTTTTTTAATAGTTTTTTTTTTTTTGTGAAGAACATTTTTACACAAAGAAACAAAAGACAGTCTTATTGTTTAGTGGTCATCTCAGAATCTTGACCTTTCTAATTAAAACATATATCTTAGAAAATGTAAAAACCTTGCTTAATTCTGTTAGCATGTAGTGGTATATGGAAAGTGTGTGAGAAAAGCTTTTATTAATGCATTGTCAATTTATTTCAATAGCAAATTGAATGTGAAGTTTCAGAGTACCTACCCTGCTGTATTCTCGCCAGCTCCGATCTATTCTACAGCGAAATCAAGTCTGATGAAAGTGTGTGCCAGGACAGGAGCTCATCCTGCTGTTACATAAGACCAGTGGGGCTTAAACATTACATCACTGCACAATAAAGTTATTTCACATAGAATTAAAATGACAAAAGGCTGACATTTATTATGAACATGACGCAGACATAGAGTAGGGTACTACTGTAGTAGAGTGTTAATTCATGTCTAGCAATTAAAGAAATCAAAGATGAGTGCGTGCTGCATTTAGTCAGTGTTCGGTGGGAGATGAAGAAACAATGTCAGATTAGTGCTACAGTAAGGACCACCATGGTCTGTAACTTTGGCTTTGGCAGGCTTTCTTATGATTTATGGTGGTTGGTAAAAGAAAATTGTTAAAAATCCTTTTCTTAAAGCTATCTATAAAAATGTTTTCTTATCAGTATTTTGTGTATATTTATTGATATACTGATAGTGTTTAATATTAATTGTACTTTATAATAACAAGTTTTTGTCTTAATGTTCATTTAAGAAATGAATTTATGACCCGTTTCAGAGATGAGTGACACATACCTCCTTTAGCCATCGTCATGCATGAGCTTTCTCAGCTGCCATTAATTATGAAACACACACGCACGCACACACACACACACACATGCACCACCATGCACACAAATGCTGTGTGACAAGGACAACAGTCTGGACACTCCACTCGCAAATTAAGGAAGAACATCGTCTTTATTTTCCAATCTATCCATTCTATTTATAAACTGTTAATCTTTGGATGTAATCCAGGATGCTCAAAGTGAGAGGAATATTTTAAGAGCGCCTGAGTGAGGGGTGGGGTGGAGTTTCCTGTCACATTGCTCTGCATGTGATTGTCAGCAGCGCAGCTTTTCCCATCCACCCGTGCAGGTAGCACGGCTAGTCTGACACACATCACAAGCAAAGGTTTGCACATTTACAGGGGTAATCTGTTTTATACAGTGGTGAGCTCCCCCTCTAATCTTAATACCTCTTTAGCCAAAAATAAAAATATAATGCAGCATGCACTTAATACAAACTAAGCATATATTTTTGTTTACTTAAGTGTGTAACTTCTTTTAGGGATATTGTACTCTTTACTCATTTAAAAAGATTTTCACCACCAGTTTTGAGCTCAGGGTTTAGAGTCTGTTTGACAGGTTGGTCTCTCTAAATTATTCACAATCATCTCATTCTTTGAATAGACAGTTAAAATCATAAAAATACTATCAAATAAAGTCCAGTCTGCTTCGATCTTTGCTCATTTGCTGCTCTCATTCCCGCTCCCTCCCTCTCTGCTGTACAGGTGTATTTTTTGTTAAATAAATTTTGGGTTGTTTCATACCTGTAAGGAAATAATTATTTAAAACATTTGTTTGTAAGGTTATGCACATTATTGAGTGGTCATTTAATAAAAAAGTATTTGCATTTTTATCTCTATGCTCATCTGGTCATAACAAAAAAAATGTGAAAAAACAATTTGTATAGTTATATTATAAATTATGTTTTGCTCATGTTAAAAAAGACGTTTCATAATATAAATAGAATATAATAGATATTATAGAATACATTCAATTAAATGTAGCCTGGAATGTTACTGTTAGATAAAAATATAATTAGCCATTGTAATTTGTTTATATTTAGAGTTCAGTTGGATTAAAAGATTAGTAATGTGTAGGCCAGCAAGATCTTGTGCTATTTTTAAAGAACTACTACAGTAATCACATGTAATTCCCTACAAGCCTAACAACGATTCACACCTCAGCTTGTGTTCGACTAAACTTCTAAACAGAACCTTAGCACTCCCAAAATCAAGACATTACACTGCACACAGTTGAAAATGTCATGTCATGAGATCAACAGAAGCTGCTGCTCAGTCTGGTGCAGATTTCCTCTGAGACCAAGGCTGGGTGAGTGACAGGTGCGTTATCCAATTAAAAAGAAAATACTTCTCCAAACTCTTGAAAGCACACCTGAAAAGACTCTGTTGCATCTCTAGTAGCCTATTTTTGGTCTGAAATCAATTGTAGTTTTTCCTTCAAGCTCTTGAAAATTAATTTTTGTCAGTTGACTTCTCTGTTACAAGTTCCATATTCACTCATTTTATAAAGCAAAGAAGTGATGAAAAAGCTGGAGATTCTGTAGAATTATAAGAGGCTTATTTGAAAGAAAATGAAGATATGGTTTCACTTGATTGGAACTTATATACGTAAATCATGCAAGTAATTGAATAAATTAATAAAATCTTAGCTTACAGCTGAATGTGTTCCTTAACTTCACTGAACAATCAAATGGCTTTTTGGCATCTTTAAAATTCTACAAATTTACAGTACTGTGTTCACTGCTTTAGTTTGGTTAATTTTGTCTAGATAAAAAAAAAATTTTAAGTCAGTGTACAACTTCAATTTTCAACATTGATAAACACAAAATAAGTTTGACGGTACAATAAACAATCTTTGAAACCGCATAAGATTCTCTTGAGTTAACAATCATTAGGTTATTTCACGTTTGAATTCAAAGTTCAAAAATCTATTTACACAGGTGCCTTCATCCACATTTCTCGACTTTCATTAAGCAGCCCAAGTACTCCGAGTACACTTTGATTGCGTTGTAACATTTACATTAATACAATTGGCAGACGCTTTTATCCAAAGCAGATTGCTAGAAGATAAGACGAACTACAGAGTTCTGGATCATCTGCAGAGGTTTGAGCACGTTTGTAGGAAGTCCTTTTAGGAGAGCGTTGCAGTAGTTCAGACGTGAGAGTTCCATTCTCTGTTAAGAAGGGCCTGATCTTTCGAATGTTGTGCAGTACAAACCTACACGTTCGATTTGTCTTGGTGATGTGGTCTTTTAAGGACAGCTGTTCATCCAAAATCACTCCAAGATTCCTGAATGAAGAAGAAGGGGTGATTCCAACTGGATGGTGAGGTCGTGATGCACAGAGAGATTGGCAGGGATTACCATAATTTCTATCCATGTTGAGCTGTAGGTAATGGTTCTTCATCCAAGTAGAGATGTTGTTCAGGCAGTCAGTTATGCGGGTAGTTGCTTATTGATTATCTGGGAAGAACGACAGCTAGAGTTGAGGGTCATCAGCATAGCAGTGGTACGAGAATCCGTGTCTGTGGATGATGGGACCCAGGGAGATGGTGTAGATGGAGAAGATAAGGGGACCAAGGACCCTGGGGAACCCTGAAGAGTAGTCTGAGTGTTGGAGACCTCACGCCTCCACCCACATTGAAAGATCTACCAATGAGATAGGACTCAAGCCAGTTGAGTACAGTGCCAGTGATGCCCATCGCAGAGAGAGTGGAGAGAAAATCTGATGGTTGACTGTGTCAAACACAGCAGAAAGGTCTACTAGGATGAGGACAGATTATCTGTAGTTAGCACTGGCATCTCGCAGCACTTCTGTCACAGACAACAAGGCCATCTCTGTTGAGTGTCCATTCATGAAACCAGAGTCAGGAAAGAAGAGAGTTTATTGAATCTGACGCGCTCAATGAGTTTGGCAGTGCAGGGCAGCAGAGAGACAGGTCTGTAATTGTCCACCAATGATGTGTTGAGTGTAGGTTTCTTGAGAAGCGGAGTGACTTTAAATTGGCCACCTTTAAATTGTTAGGGAAAATGCTAGTAGTGATTGAGAAGTTGAGGATTTGAGTGAGGGCAGGCGTGATGGTTTGTAGAAGGTGAGAGGGGATGGGATCGAGGGGGCAGGTGTTTGGATGCGCTGAGTGAAGGATTTTGGATAACTGATCTTCTGTGAGTGGCGTGAATGCGGACATGCAAGGTGTCGAAGACTGTGGATAAATTTAGTTGCAGGATGGTGCAAACTATCTGCTGATGGTGAGGGTTTTGTCTGTTAAGTGATAGTAGTAGTAATGCCTTCAATTCATATAGCACTTTTCCATAGCTCAAAGACACTATACAATTATCAAAGCATCATTCAATCACTCCACATTCACACTCTGGTGATAAGCTACCTTGGTAGCCCTCAGCTGCCCTGGGGCAGTCTGATGGAATGTGGCTGCCGTTCTGTGTTTACGGCCTCCTGGCCACCACCAGTCACGCACATCCATACAGGGCAATGTGGGTGAAGTGGCTTGGCCAGGGCCACAACTGCAAAATAGAAATACTTTGAAAAATAGTATTACATGTACTTTGTACATCATACTCTTTCTATCCAATGGAATTTCTCAGGGCTTAGCAGTTGTGGAATCACTATGGGGCAAACACCCCTAAAACGCAATAGATTCATCCATTTTTCAATCTGTTTATGATCTAAGTACTAAGGAATCAGTAGTGAGTCTAATCTGTTCAGTAGGAGATTTTACTTTGCTTGCACAGAAAGTTTGATTCCTCAGCTATAATAAAAGTCTTGAAATGTAGTATTATTAGAATGAGTTGTTTATTCGCATAGCAAGTTAACAGCCCAAATATGTCTGTCTTTCTCATCATGTGGCCAGTTTCACATATTTAAGCAGTGTCGTATGAAGTGCTTGAAAAATATACATAAAATAATCCTGAGGAAAGGTTATGCGAGTTCTCAAGTAAATGTTTTGAAACATATAGTTTAGTACAGAAGTCATAAGGTAACTGAGGTAATGTCATGATCATGACTTAATTATCTTGTGATCATGACAAAACAACTTTTGTTATGTCATGATCATGACTTCCTAACATATGGCCATATATTTGCTTGAGAAATGAAATGGATGAACGTATACACTACACATAAGTAGTCCGGCATCAAGAGGGCCCTCCTCCGCCCTGGCCTTTAGTATAGACCTAATTTTTAATGGGCAATCGGGCAATAAATTCTCTCATACTGACTCATACCTGAGGAGGGAGCATCAATCCCAGATCTGAAGGGAGACGGGAGAAGGGATTCTTTCGGGGAACTGCTTGGCCCTACCGTGCCCGGGGTCATAAAAGATTCGGCCAATAGTCCTTTATAGAGGGCACACACGGACAGAACGAAGGAATACTCTGCTTACTCTACTATGCCTGTTGGGGCGAGATGAGCCAAAAAGCTGAAGGTTATCTCCAGAGGAAAAAAGTAGGCATGTATCACTAAGAATGGTGCAACCCAAGCTGGACACCCCTTTGTACATCTCAGACAATGCTACCACCTCCTAGGACTGCTGAAGAGGCGGATTAAACGCTCAGGTTATATTACCTGGTGAAGGTATTGGGTGTCGACCAACCTGCAGCTTTGCAGATCTTTGCCAGTGGAGTACCTCTTGCCAGTGTTAGCGCCCAGGAGGCTGCGACACCCCTGATAGAGTGGGCTCTCAAGTACAGGGGGCAAGGGACATCGTACGCTGTGCATGCGGTAGTTTGGAGACAGCCTTCCCTATCGTCTGCTGTCCTCCAAAGCATACAAAGAGCTGTCTTAATTGACAGATATTTAAGCTCTACTGATTAAAGTGGCTCGAAGGAAGTACCTTGAAGTCCTCTAAGGACAATGGAACTGGCCCAGGAGAAAACTAAGGACGGTCTAGAGGGTTGTTTATTAAAACCTCTTTTTAAATGGAATAATTTAATATTTGAAATAAAAAACATATTGTTTGAAATGTTATAAAAAAATTAGAGAATGCATTAATTTCAAGCTTTCTTTTAAGTGTTTTTATGCAGTGAATTTAATCAAAAACTATCAAGGGACTTCAATGATGGTGTGTAAATTGATGGCAGATTGTTGTTTTCTGAAAGAAAAATTTGATTATTCCGACTGCCATTAAATGGAACAAACAAAGTCCCTTTGAACAAAATGTTTTGCTCAGAATGCATTACTCCGAATTAATAACCATTCACTGTTTTATTTACCAGAGAGTGAGTGAAAAGGTCGGAGGGGCAGAAGGAACTAAACTAGATGAAGACTTCATGGAAATGGAAAAGGTAAGAAACTTATCCATTCAGACAATGACCTGCTGTACAATTAATTACCATTAGGACATGGTTTTCTGGCCATGTCTAACCATCTAACCATTATAAAACTATATAATTGCAAATATAAGATTGTTGTTTATTTTAAATTTGTTAATCTAGCCACAGGGGTTTCTAGCCAGTGACTTCTGTGCCGGTCCCAAGCCCGGATAAATAGAGAGGGTTGCGTCAGGAAGGGCATCCGGCGTAAAACATGCCAAAACCAAATATGCAAGTCATCAATTCGATTTCCATACCGGATCGGTCGAGGCCCGGGTTAACAACAACCGCCACCGGTGCTGTTGACCTACAGGGTGCCGGTGGAAATTGGACTACTGTTGGTCAAAGAAGGAGAGGAGGGAGAAGGATTCGTAGGCAGAGAGAGATAAGGAAAGGCAAGAGTATAGGTCTGAGAATAGGGACTCTCAACGTTGGTACAATGACCATGAAAGGTAGAGAGCTGGCGGACATGATGGAGAGAAGGAAGGTAGATATTCTGTGTGTGCAGGAGACCAGGTGGAAGGGTAGTAAAGCACGTAGTATTGGAGGGGGATATAAACTGTTTTACTATGGTGAGGATAGGAAGAGAAATGGGGTAGGAGTGATCCTGAAGGAGGAGTTTGTGAGGAATGTTTTAGAGGTGAAAAGAGTGTCTGACAGGGTGATCAGTTTGAAGTTAGAGATTGAAGGGGTGATGTTGAATGTAGTGAGTGGTTATGCTCCACAAGTAGGCTGTAAGCTGGAAGAAAAGGGGAGATTCTGGATTGAGTTAGATGAGGTGATGGAGAGTATTCCCAGAGGGGAGAGAGTAGTGGTGGGAGCAGACTTCAACGGTCATGTGGGCGAGGGCAACAGAGGTGATGAGGAAGTGATGGGCAGGTTTGGTGTTAAGGAAAGGAACCCAGAAGGACAGATGGTGGTGGACTTTGCCAAGAGGATGGAAATGGCTGTAGTTAACACTTATTTCCAGAAGAGGGAGGAACATAGAGTTACCTACAAGAGTGGTGGTAGCAGTACGCAGGTGGACTACATCCTAAGTAGACAAGCCAATCTGAGATAGATCACTGACTGCAAAGTAGTGGTAGGAGAGAGTGTAGCCAGACAGCATCGGATGGTGATGTGTAGGATGTTTCTGGTGGTCAGGAAGAAGAGGGGAGGAAAGATGGAAAAGAAGACCAAGTGGTGGAAGTTGAAAAAGGAAGACTGTTGTGACGAATTCAGACAGAAGCTGAGACAGGCTTTGGGTGGTCAGGAAGAGCTTCCAGAGGACTGGGAAACTACAGCAGAAGTGATCAGGGAGACCGGTAGGAAGGTGCTAGGTGTGTCAGCAGGAAGAAGGAAAGAAGATAAGGAAACATGGTGGTGGAATGAGGAAGTACCAGGCATTATCCAGAGGAAGAGGCTAGCTAAAAAGAAGTGGGACATCGAAAGGACTGAGGAAAGTAGACAGGACTACAAGGAATCACAGCGCAGGGTGAAGAAGGAGGTGGCAAAGGCCAAACAGAAGGCATATGATGAGTTGTATGCCAGGTTAGACACGAGGGAAGGTGAGAAGGAATTGTACAGATTAGCGAGACAGAGATGGGAAGGATGTGCAACAGATAAGGGTGATTAAAGATAGAGATGGAAGGGTTCTAACAAGTGAGGAGAGTGTGCAGAGAAGATGGAAGGAGTATTTTGAGGAGTTGATGAATGAGGAGAATGAGAGGGAATGAAGGGGGAAGAGGTGAACATTGTAGAGCAGGAGGTTGAAAAGATTAGAAAGGATGAGGTGAGGAAGGCTCTGAGGAGAATGAAGAGTGGAAAGGCTGTTGGTCCAGATGACATCCCTGTGGAGGTGTGGAAGTGTCTAGGAGAGACAGCAGTGGAGTTCCTATCTAGGTTATTCAACAGGATTCTAGAGAGTGAGAAGATGCCTGAGGAATGGAGGAGAAGTGTCCTAGTGCCAATCTTTAAGAACAAGGGTGATGTGCAGAGTTGTAACAACTACAGAGGTATAAAGTTGATGAGCCACACAATGAAACTCTGGAAAAGAGTAGTGGAAGCTAGGCTAAGAAGGGAAGTGGATATTTGCGAGCAGCAGTATGGCTTCATGCCCAGGAAGAGCACTACTGATGCCATTTTTGCTTTGAGAATGCTAATGGAGAAGTACAGAGATGGTCAGAAGGAGCTGCACTGCGTCTTTGTGGACTTAGAGAAAGCGTATGACAGGGTGCCGAGAGAGGAGCTATGGTCCTGTATGAGGATGTCAGGAGTGGCAGAGAAGTATGTCAGAGTAGTTCAGGATATGTATGAGAGGAGTATGACAACAGTGAGATGTGCTGCAGGTCAGACGGAGGAGTTCAAGGTGGAGGTGGGGCTACATCAAGGATCGGCTTTGAGCCCCTTCTTGTTTGCTATGGTGATGGACAGGTTGACAGATGAGGTCAGACAGGAATCTCCATGGACAATGATGTTTGCAGATGACATTGTAATCTGTAGTGAGAGTAGAGAGCAGGTGGAGGGACACCCGGAAAGTTGGAGGTCTGCTCTAGAAAGAAGAGGAATGAAAGTCAGTCGTAGTAAGACAGAATACATGTGTTTGGACGAGAGGGAGGGAAGTAGAACAGTGAGGTTACAGGGGGATGAGGTCAAGAAGGTGGAGGAGTTTAGGTATTTGGGGTCAACAGTCCAGTGCGACGGGGAGTGTGGAAAAGAGATGAAGAGGCAAGTGCAGGCAGGTTGGAGTGGGTGGAGAAAAGTGTCAGGGGTGTTGTGTGACAGAAGAGTGTCAGCAAGAATCAAAGGAAAGGTGTACAGAACAGTAGTGAGACCAGCTATGATGTATGGGCTAGAGACTGTAGCAGTGAGGAAGAGACACGAGGCAGAGATGGAAGTAGCAGAGATGAGGATGTTGAGGTTCCGTTTAGGAGTGACAAGGATGGACAAGATTAGGAACGAGCACATCAGAGGAACAGCTCAGGTTGGTTGTTTTGGAGACAAAGTCAGAGAAGCCAGATTGAGATGGTTTGGACATGTGCAGAGAAGGGATAGTAGTTATATTGGTAGAAGGATGTTGGAGATGGAGCTGCCAGGCAAGAGGGCAAGAGGAAGGCCAAAGACAAGTTATATGGGTGTGCTGAAGGAGGACATGAAGGTAATTGGTGCAAGAGTAGAGGATACTGAAGCCAGAGTTAGGTGGAAACAGATGATTTGCTGTGGCGACCCCTAAACTGGGAACAGCCGAAAGAAGAAGAAGAAGAAGTTTATTTTAAATTTGTTCCTGTGCATACACACGCAACTCAAGCGCCATTCTTGTTATTTCCAATCCACCAAATAACATTTTTTGCCCCTTTTTGACTTTTGAAATTTAACTTAAACTACAAGTTCTCTTGGTAATGCCTCACCTCACTGCCTACATTGTAGCTCAACAGGAAATGCAAAATACAGCAGTTTTCACCATAAAAATTCTTAAAATTATCAAAATACAGGAATTCCATTTTAGAAACAGATTATCAAACTAATTTTTATTTTTTTCCTTTCGTTATTCACGAGTTCGCTCTTGCTCATAATTATCTAGTATTGCAAGCGTAGTTGGCAAGAAAAGGAGATGTCTACTAGGCGAGATGGCCGAGTGTTAGTTAAGGACCGTTGAGCTCCTCTCAAACTTATGTTAATTAGATGATTAACCTCATTTATTTACATCACATGATCACAGTTGTGGATGATGATGAGCATGTTGGCCTCCCTTGACAATTAATCCCTGCTTTGTAGAACTTAGCAAGGAATTTAATTATCTATGTTTGATTAAAAAAAGATACTGTTCCTGAAAATTTGTCTTACGTCTTATATAATGTTAAATGTTTAAATTTTCTTAAATGAAATGAATGTAAATTAAAAAGATTTAGCTATATATATCTTTTTTCATTTCATATATTGATGTTTATAGATAAATGCATGAATTTGAGTTAGGTCTGTTATGAATAAATTCAGGATTAATTCAGTTATACATCAGCTGTTAGGATTCAATGATTTTTCTTCCATTTGGGTTTTCACAGAATTTTGAAAACTGATCTCTGCTACAGTTATTTCACTCTTTTATAAATAACACATTTGCATAATATGCTGATAACTGTGTAAACTATATAAATAGTTTGTTGCTGTTTGCTAATTGGTTAAGTTCACATTTGTTTTTTATATGCTAGTCTCAAAATAAATGGCATTCAATAAATTACTTTTGAAAACTTAAAATGGTGTACCATTCATTAACATACAGTAAGCTGTTATTAGTCATTCAATACTAGTTAATCACCGATTATTATAATGATTGTTTACCCTGGTTTGCTTTGCTTTGCTTTAGAAAGTTGATACGACTACACGAGCAGTGATGGACATCATGACCAAGACGACAGAATACCTGCAGCCTAATCCAGGTATTTTTGAATAAAAATGGTTCTTGCTGGAGTAGGTCAGGAATTTCTTGAACGACCTCAACACTGGCAAATCTAACTTTCCTTTGTTTTTCCAGCAACTCGTGCTAAACTGAGTATGATGAGCTCTATGTCTAAGATCCGTGGAGGTGATAAAGGTCCTGGCTACACCCAAACTGAAGCCATCCTGGGAGAGTCTATGCAGAGGTTTGGCCGGGAGCTCGGGGAGGAATCCAGCTTCGGTAGAGCACGATTAATCTCAAATCTTCATATTGTGTCTTGTAATACACTTTGACTTTGTCTACCACAGGACTGCAACTGTTAATTGAATGAATTGATTTAATCAATTACATAACATGCATGACTGATTAAAGCTCTTCAATGGCAGAGTATAAAAGCAAGACTGTGAAGGCTCTAAGAAAAATTGCAGCAGTTATCTTCTAGCTTAAGCATGGTTCAGTGCAGACACTGAAGATGAGCTTGCATTTACTCAATTTGAATGTCAGAATATAGAGGTCTGGACATTCTGGTTGGAAAGCCTTTATTTTCTTTAGTTTAATTTTTCTGTGATCTGTAGCATGTAATTGCTAAATTATAACGTTAAGCTCTATTTTAACTTTAAGGTTAGAAGTCCTTTAACATTTCAGATGTGTTCGGAAGCTTTTTTATTATTGTTAAATTATTCATTGTGCTGTACAGTATCATGGTAAACATTGTAATCTATTTAAAACAAGTCATGTGTTTCTGAAAAAGGTTTTCACTGATATTTTTAGTGAAATCTGAGGGATGGAGGCTCTCTGAAGAGAAATTAAATTTATATATTAAATTATAAAGTGTACACAACAAAAATCTTGCCACTTTATTCAATGCTTTAATATACACACTGTTTATTTTTTATAATAAAAAGAGGTTCTCTAAAAAAATTTTTTCAGTATTTGTTTATGCATAATGTATAATTTTGTTAAATATCTGCTATTTGTATAATAAGCATATTTATATTAGGCTCTGTAAATTCAGGCAAATTTAAAATTTTGTGCCACTTTTCAAGGTCAGCATATAGTGCAGAATGTGCATTATATCTATACATATTTTTCTTCTTTGTAAAGTAAAATATTAGGAGATTTAAAACTGTAAGCGCTTTTCTGATTATTTGATCAATTACAATGCCTTAATTGATTTTCACAATAATCGATAGATGGGTCAATTGTATGGCTCACCGATTGACAAAGCCAGCTACACTCAGCTTTCACATTTTTTTCAATCAGAAAATAACAGATGATTGTAAATCATAATGATGCATATCTTTAGTTTTTTTCTCCAAAAAGGATAAATAGTAGGATTCTTTTGAATAAAAAGACCTTTATTTGTAGTCATTAGATGACCGGTTCAGTCACAAATATTTGTGTTTTTCATTACCTAAATGTTGTTGAAATGCTGCTTTCCCACCAGATTTTAGAAACAATATGGCTTGGTTGGGCTTCAAACACCTCCCCACGCTTTGCATTTGTGTTTCCACATTTCAGTATCGGTTCTGAGTAGGCGTGTTTTAGTCGTGTCACTGTAACAATCAGCTATCTCCGTTTAGTTCCACTTTATTGGTGTATAGTGAGTGTACTCTCTAGAAATACAAAAAGCACATACAACACGGAACACTGGAGAGAATGGAAGAAGTGGTGTTCTTTATACTATGTATGTGGTAACTTTTAACGTTCAAACGAAGGGCTGTTAATGATCAATCAGTGATCAACAGGATCATATTTCTCTTTACATGAAAAAAGTACCACTTCGAAATGGTTCAGCATGCTTTATGCAACCTCATCACAACGGTTCTGAAAAAAGGACCTGTACTGGGTAGAGAACACTGAGGAAAAGCATCCAACAGCGAGTTGAGTTGAGTCAAAACAGCTTAGGGGGAAAGCAGCAAAAGTTTGAACTGGTGCTGATGAGAGAAGGCTTCTTTTGTGGGGAATCCTGGTGTCTGCTCTGATTCATCAGAGAATAATGTTTGTATGCTCCAGGTGTGGCTCTTATCGATGTCGGAGAAGCCATGCGAGAGCTTGGAGAAGTTAAAGATGCTCTAGACATGGAGGTCAAGCAAAACTTTGTCGATCCGTTGCAGAACATGCACGATAAAGACTTAAAAGAGATACAGGTATGCCTTTTCTCTTTTATTCTACCCTTTCCTTTACAACCTTTCATGGGTTAAAATTTTTTCATTTCTGAATTTGAAAATGCTGTTCCCAGTGGTATTTCAGTGTAACCTGACACTTGGTGGCTCTAAAACAGCAGTGGCCATGTTTAAGTTGTCAGAGTTGCAATCTATTATTTTCTGTGATTGTAAACAAGTCTCAATTAGCATCTTACTGGTGGTGAGTGTCAGGAGCTTGTTTATGTGAGGTGGTGGGGAGACCAATGCTAGAAGGAAGTGAGATGCATTAAAACACCCAAGTGAAGGTCAGAAATGAATTTCTTGCTTGTTCTGTATTGACAGACCTTGCTGTGTGTTTCATCATTTCTCTGAGTGATCAACAGACTGAAACAGGAACTGTGGTTAATTTCAAAATGTAATAGTCTTAGTCATGTTTGTCTATGAAAATCAAAAAGGTTTTAGTCTAGTTGTTGTCACTTAAAAAAAATAATGTCACTGCATGTCACTGTCACTGGTTGCTCCCGTGCTCTGCTCAGTATGTTGGCTTACGTGGGTTCCTGCTTATCCTCCGGGAAGACAGGTTGCTGAATTAAAGCCCAGAACACACTGCTTCAACTCCTGCTTCATTCATTTGACACTTTTTTTAAAACTCGACCACATTTACATCTAAGCCCTTTGACGGGACCGCCTCTCTTCTCTCTTTAATGCACTCTGTCATACACACGCTCCCTGCGCTCCCTCGCTCTCCCGATAACTGACGTCAGAGACACTTTCATCATTTGCATTACATTCTTATTTCTATCCTTACAGTTTGAATGAGCAATTACAGCCATGAATCCACTCGTTAACATTTTCATTCACGCTTGCGCACATCTCGTCAAGGTTTTGTCGAAACAGAGACCTATTTAGCTCGTCTCGTTATCGTCACGAGAAAAAGGTTTCTCAACAAAATCATTTAATTGTCGTTATTGTTGATGAAATGCAATGCACACAACAGGATGTTACTACACATTATTGTGTAAAACTCGTGCATCAAAAATTAAAGAACACATCCAGATCTTCTATTTGTATTTTACTACATTTGTACATAAATAATAGTATAAAATAAATAATTCATAAAAAGTATGCCAACGTTAGAAATCAGAGTAAGAGTAGGGACGTTTGATTTACCTAGCACGTAGCTGAGAAGCCTTTTTTTCATTCTGTGGTCTCAAAGTCATTGTCCAACTCTGGTTCACATGTAGGCATAAAAGGTTCTGTTACATCACACATAGTTGTTGTCTGTTGATTTTAAATCGTCGCTCATTGTGTTTGTTTTTTGGCTGAATTTGGACTAACAGGAAAGCACTGTCCAGTAGGGGTGTGCTGAAAGCATGTCTGGGAGGGACTGGTGAAAACAGTGCATTTTGCGGCAAAAAATACATGGTGATTCAAAGACGTTTTTACAAAAATATTGCATTGTTAAAGTTATTAACAGTGCAGCGCTAGTATAGAGGGCGCACATATTTAAGTGTTATAACAAGTGGATAATATGGGACCTTTAAAATTAATTTTTTTTTTTTAAAATACCTGGATATGTGGACATATTTTTGGGCTCAGTCTGGTTTTCCTCAGAGGGGAGTATAAGCTGGAATGAGGAGCAGACGGAGCTAATCAGACAAGCCCAGATGGGGAGGGGTAAGTGTGCTTTAAGAGGTTGTGTCCCCTGATTATTAATCTTGTACTTATTTTGGAGGATGGTTAGAGATGCCTTGGTAGAGTATCTTACTCCAGTCTTGTCATTTTACAGCTCATACATAATCAGTATTTTAAAAGAATCTTTTTTTTTTGCATAATAAATATTTGGAGGGTCTGGATTAGGTTTCATGGATTGGGAAATTCAATCTGCTCGCTTCCTGGTGCATTCATGAATCAATTTGTTTTTGAGGTTCCAAAAATTATGTGAGGAATTATTGTTATCTTTACACAAGTTATTCTTGTGAATTTGTGGACTGTTTTAAATTAGGCAGCAATAGCACTGTTGGTTTCAGGTTTAAAATGTTTAAATTGGAATCTAATCAAGTCTTTCAATCATGAAAGTGCATGTGACACAGAAAGCCATGGCCACAAATGTCTGCACTTTTGCAATTTGGTCCTAAAAAACAACATTTCTTTTCGAAACACGCTCACTAATCAAACGCCTTTATTTTCAGGCTTTCTGTTACATGACTGCAATAAATAGCTGTAAAATAATGAAAAAAGTTTCAAAAAGTGCAAAGCTTTAAAAATGTTGATAAATGCATAGAATTTTTTGTGGTGTGTGTGACAGCATCACCTGAAGAAGCTGGAGGGTCGACGATTGGACTTTGACTATAAGAAGAAAAGGCAAGGGAAAGTGACGGATGACGAGATCAGACAGGCCCTGGAAAAGTTTGATGACTCCAAGGAGATCGCTGAGCAGAGCATGTTTAATCTGCTGGAGAACGATGTAAGAGCATAAACTGTCCTGTGCCTCTATCCATCCTTCTGTTTCATCTGTCAGCCTGCTTTGGTCCTTTCCTCTCCCTTCACAGCTTCATTATGAATAGTGCTATGTTTACTGAATCTGAGATATTGCGGAAGATGTTAATGTGACATAGGCTTTTCATCTGACATTGACATACTGACTTGAACCAAACCTTGATGGGGGAACGGGTGTTTATTTTTTCAGAATCTTTTTGATTCATGCACAAGCATTTTGTCGGTTTCATAATGAAACATTTTGATACTGCTGTGAATTATTTTTTTTCATTCTTGTATAAACTTGTTAAGATATTAGAAGGGTCCATGCTTTGATTGTCATTGTTTGAGGTGCTGTTTCGTTGATGTTCATCAGTGACCGTAATGCTAATTGTGCTTCACCAGATTGAGCAGGTGAGTCAGTTGGCTGCTCTGGTCCAGGCTCAATCCAACTACCACCGGCAGGCTGCAGAGATCCTACAGCAGCTCTCCAGCAAGATGGAAGACAGGTCTGTGTACAGACAACCATGTCAAAAAAATCTCCTGTTAATTCTTCAGATGTCTCCATCTGAGAGACTGGAAGCATCGTGGTGTTTGGGAGTTACCAGACAGTGGTGCAAATATTTCTGGAAGCGATTCCCAACGGTTTTATTATTCAGACCAGTGGTTCTCAAATTTTTTCCACCAAGTACCACCTTACAAAAATTTGACATCGTTAAACATTAAAATACACACAGTATAGCCCCAGCGTATAGGCCATACTGTTCAGCTAGAGTTAAGTGCAGTTCGATATTATATTTTAAAATATTTTTAATATTCATTAAAACATCCCTTTTCTCTTTCTCTTTTTTACATAATTCTTCTGCTCTGGATGATTTTGCTCTCCAATGATTTTTATTTTATTTCTTTCATTGGAAGATGTTCAACTACTTTAGACACTTCTAAGTAATTATGGTTCCTTGACCCATGGGCTCCTTGTTAATCATCAGATTTCATGATAACGTTCACACTGTCATGCAATCCAGTGCCAGAAGCAGTAAATATCTTCAAAACTCCAACGTGTTTAACATCTCCCTTTCTTTAAAAGCATCATTGCTTTTCTGTAAACAGTGCCATGATGTACTTCACCAAAGATCTCTACTTTTCTCCCATATAGCCACTGTAAGTTCTCTCAGAAGGAGTATGGTTTAATCACACTCAAGTCTTGCTTGTTATGCCTTTGTGTCCTCCTGAGTCTCGTAGCATAGCACTGAATTTTACTATGCAGATCAGCTTTAATCATTTTGGAAGTTAGTGAGGAGTACTTTGGCAATTAGAATCTAACGTGTTTTATTTAATTCAATGTAATTATATATTGAACTGAATATCTTTGGACATCACATGTTAAATGTACGGCCATCACATGTTATATAACATAAATAACAAGGGTATCCCACCCAGAATAGTCTCGAGCCACTTCACGATACTATTTCTCTTAAAATGCTCATTGAAAATTAACCAGAGTCTGTTGAAATGTATTGGTCATCTCATCTTTAAAATAGATAAGTTGATTTGAATGATTTTTAAGTTCTGTGGGATTTTTTTCAGTTTTTTTTTTATGTTATGTTGATATTTCTGGCCATGACTGTCAGTCAATGTCAGAACTACTTACCTATTTTTTCTCTGCTTTTTTTTTTACTTTACCACAGAATAAGAGAGACAACATGTAAGCCAAAGAGGGAGTATGTGCCCAAACCTCGCACGTCCTTGGATCTCAGTGAGAATCATAACGGTGGCATTGGGCACAGTGGGCCTTCACGGTCTCCAGGTAAAAAATATTGTTATTTAATCTGTGAACCAATGTTTGTCTGGTCTTTGCTCTGAAGAGTCCCTCTTGTTGCGCTCAGCTCCCATGGACCAGCCATGCTGCCGGGCTTTGTATGATTTTGACCCTGAAAATGAGGGTGAGCTGGGCTTCAAGGAAGGAGACATCATCACCCTGACCAGCAAGATCGATGACAACTGGTATGAAGGAATGATTCATGGCCAGTCTGGTTTCTTCCCTGTTAATTATGTGGATATCCTGGTGGCGCTGCCTCATTAAGTCTTCTGCATGACCCGAACAAACAAACCAATCTGAGGAAAAGTTACCAACAAATAGCACAAAAAATAACATGTTGTGGTGTTAAAGATTCAAGCAATTATGAGTGCCCTTTCATAAATAATATTCCTAACTCGGAATGCCACCGTTTTCTTGTTTTACTTGTTGAAAGTATTTATTTTGAACTATGATGAGGTTGATTGAACCTCCACTTTGCCTGCTGCTATGCCTCCTGTACACTAAGCATTGTTTTCTTGTTGTTGATGATAAATATGTTTGTTTGTTTGTTTTTTTTTTCCTGTTTCATATGCAGCCATAAATCTGTTTTGGCTTTCTTAATCGCACCCTCTTACAAACTGCAAACAAAATCTGCAATAACAAACGCTAAAAAGATTTATTTTGGTACTACTTCTGATGATGTCATTTAATAGAGAATGGCCCTTGTGTAATGTGATTTTGGTTCCTAATCATTGAAGGAGAGGCTCCACTCGTTATTTTATCTCCTAGCTCTTTGGTGGTGTTAGCATTGGCTACTGACATAGATCAGATTTAGTAACAGAGCGAGTTCTGTATATAATTTCTGTTACAGTGGACCTCAATCTGTCCTTCAACATCCTGCCATGGGCCTTTTCTCAATTTCCCGCTCACATTCCACCAATGTTAAGCTCCTCCTTTAAGTCCATCCTAGAACTTTTTCTCTGATAGTGTGAGTGTGTACTGTACACACATTATCTCTGTGACGATAAGTGTCTGCTGTTATCTCAACCCATCTGTTTTTATCATCCTTTTCTTCTTGCTCCAATGGTGATGCTTTTCTGCATAAGAAACAGAAGTGTTTAAACCTGTTTTTGAATTAAAACCATTCAAAACCTGTACTCCTCTGTGTAGAACCCAGACAGTGTTGCAAAGGAAGAATGTGTTTGTACTCAAGGGAAGTATCTAAACACCAATTTGAAATGATTGAGGATTTGGCCTAACATTTCAGCACATTGAATGATTCGTTTAGGAATTTTAGTGAAAGTATAATGGATATTTTTATTAAAGGGATAGTTCAAACTAAATGTACATTTCTTTCATCATTTACACTCTCCAGATTTGTCAAACTTTGAGTTTTGATCATGGACATTTTGCATGAGCTATCCCCTAAAGATTTCTTTTTATATATTAAAAATGAAGGTTAGCTTGTGTTGATGAAATTGTCCAATAAGTTTTCAGTTGTGTTGTGATCCTCAATAAGCGCTGTACAGTCACTTTAGTCTTGTGTGTATATGTATGTGTGTGTGCGCGCATGAGTGCATATAGCCACTCAGTTAGCCTCTAGTATCATGTGTTCTTCACTGGGATCAGTGTTAAAGTATAATGACAGGAAGTAGACACGGAGTGTGAAGTGCTGGGCATCTACATATCAACTCCTCAAGAATTCAAGCATGAATTCTCCTGACTCTTCTGAATGAAAACGCTTGTACATGGAGCGACATGAAAATGTGCATCAACAATAAAAACAGCTGTTTACTGATGGAGCTGGAGTGTGTCGTCTGTTTGAGAACCAGTAGGTGATGCTGTCACACAGGGGATAGCACAATAGGGGAAGTGTTGTTCCAACGCTGCTTTCATGAAAGTGAAAATTCAAGCATTCAAACAATCCAGACATGAAATATGCCTCAAATAACAGAACATTGTTATACATTGTGGTATTCTTTTTCTTTGGCATCTTGAAAAGAAAATGACAAAAAATACCCTAAATTTACTGATTATTATATTAAATAATTATACTCCAAAACAAACAATCTTACATTATGATGATTACAGTGATTGATCTACAGAAAACCCTCCAAATCCTGTTCCTAAATATTTTTTGCTGCACATATTTACTGCTTGCTGATTAGAAATGACTAGAGCAAGCATCCATCTCTGAGAAAATAAGTCCAACAGTACGTCTTATGCAGTGTAAAACAAAAAAAAATCTGTTTGTGAATTTGAGAATACAAAATGCGATTAGAAAGACATATTAGGCACTGAAGATGACGAGCAGAGACAATTTGTCGTCTGTTGACTGATGTCTCCATTCATTGTCTCCCTCGTCATGTTCCCTCCATTGCTTGATATGTATTCTGGACTCTATGTGATATTTTGTAAACATTGGCCTTCTGTATATATGAAAGAGCGTGTTCATTCTGTCTTGTGTTATTGCATGTCTATTCTAGTAAATGGTTAAAAATCACTTCTTGATCCAACGTTTATGACCGCTCAACGGACAAGCAACGATCTCCACCTTAGGGGGATGATCAAAGGGGGGTTACAAAGTACAATCAAGGAGTGTTGAGTATATTCTTCTGTTATCTAAAGAAACACTTTTATTCTATGCCCCTGTAATATCAGTGTCTGTATGATTAGTTGTTTTCATGTGGTTGGGCTGTCCATTTTTTGGACTAAGCTCTTGTCCTGTTCCACTTGCCTGTGTCACGCTGCTGTGTCACAACCTTCTCTTCAAATCAACTTTTTATGCATTATGGAAAACCTTTTACCCTACACCGATAGTTCTTAAGGTTCATGCTCACCCATCTGGATGTCAAGCCAAAATAATCTTCTTTCCCAAGATCATTCTCCACACTAACCAGGACCTCTTCCTCCAAAACAGGTAGGGCCTTTCTCTCCAAGGTAGGCAAGAATCGTTACTTCCTTCCCGAGTCAGACGGGGCTTGCTGCTTCTCCGTGGCAGACAGGGCTCGCTGCTTCTTTTCTGTTTAAGACTAGGCTCGCTACTTCTTCTCCAAGTCAGGCAGGGCTTGCTGCTTCTTCTCCAAGTCAGGCAGGGCTTGCTGCTTCCTCTACGAGTCAGGTGGGACTTGCTGCTTCTCCGAGTCAGATGGGGCTTGCTGCTTCCTCCATGAGTCAGATGGGGCTCGCTGCTTCATCCCCGAGTCACATGGGGCTCGCTGCTTCATCCCCGAGTCACATGGGGCTCGCTGCTTCCTTCCCGAGACACATGAGGCTCGCTACTTCCTCCCCAAATTAGATGGGGCTTGCTGCTTCCTCCCCGAGTCAGATAGGGCTCCCTTGTTCCTCCTCGGTTCTGATGGGGCTCCCTGGTTGCTCCCGATTCAGATGGGGCTCTCTGCTTCTTCTAGTCCGATGGGGCTTACTGCTTTTTCTCTCTGAGGCAGACGGGTCTTGCAGCTCTCTCTCCCAGTCAGGCTAGGCTCAGAGCACTTCTTCCGAGTCAGATGGGTTCTCCCTCCGAAATAGGCTGGTCTTACAATTATTCCACCGAGTCACATTTGTAATTTTCACACATTTTGCTCTTGTTTAGATTATTTCAAAGCTCAAATGTCTGGCCTACCCAAAATCTAACTTTTTGAGTGACGACTAGTATTCTCCTCTGGCTTTTGGGCAGAATTTTAAATACATGTGGTTATGGTTTGGGACCGAAACTTGTAATCATGAAATAAATAATTTAATTCAGCTATCAAAGAGTAATTGAAAATTTGGCAACCTGAATGCATTCTGTAGCCACCCACCAAATACTTTAATGTTGAAAGGACATTCTCTCATGAGGTCTAGTCTTTATTGAAAAGTTTAATTTAAGAAATGCCATTCATTTCTTTTGTCATTGAAATCCACAATGGTTCAATTAAAATATGTGCTTTCCTGGATGTTCCATTTTAATGGCTTTAAAAACAAAAACATAAAAAGCCCATTATTAAGGACTATCAATTATTATTTTGAAAACAGATAGAGGCGTATTGTTTGTCAGTTGTCTCTACCATTACAAGAATAAAAAAAAAATTAAAAAGAGAAAATACAAGTTAGAAATAACACATTCTAATTGTACTGATCTTTTAAGATTATTTGTGAATTATTATAAAAATACAGTATTTTTTCCTAACAACAAATTCACTTTTTAAAAAATATCCACAAATATCCTTTGGCCAGATAAAAAGGGTGCGTATAGCCTATGTGTGAATGAAGACCACCTCATAAATGAGGTTAATCATCTGGTTAACATAAGTTCGGGAGGAGCTTGGCTGATAATTGACTAATCACCATCTAATCTTATGGTCCCACCTACCCATATCATCTTGAGTATATAAGACAAAACCAAAGAGGTAACAACTACATCGATCAAGCTATCCCTCCTTCAACCCCTCTTGCCACTCACCAACAGTGTTGGGTGTAACTTGTTACAAAGTATTTAGGTACTGTAATAATATTACTTTTTTCAGCAACCTGTAGTGCAAGGCATTACTCATCTGAAAATGGTAATTGTATTACAGTTAATGTTACTACTAGTAAACTAGTTACTTGCATTACATTTGCCAGTAGCACACACATTACACACAAGGCACACAAAGGTATCATTTACCATCATCACCAATTGGTCAACACCCGGTAGCATTGTGCAAAGACAGTTGTGAAAAATGCAAGCATCAACAAGCAAACTCTTTTTGAGAGAAAAGTTCTCACCAACAGAAAGCTCATTTTGGCATGTGGAGATTCAACGGAAGGAGAATAACTTGATGGTGAACTGCACCCTCTGCCCAGGGAGAAAGCTGCTCTCCGCCGCTTGTAACTATACCTCCAACTTAAAGAAGCACCTGCAGTGACAGCACGGGCACATCAAGCTGGTTGCAAAGGGACATGAACAAGCAGCCCCACTAGCAGCAAAAACTTTTAATTTGAACATAAAGTACTAACATCATCAAAATCTGAGAAATAATAAGCTTGTTGCTGCCTACGTAGTAAAAGAAACGTTTCCTCTAAAAATATAGACAATACAGTTTTTTCTCTCTCCGTCTGATGTATAGTAAAGTAAGGCATTACTATTTTTGAGAGTAATATAACTTTTTTGAGTAACTAGCCCTACACTGCTCACCAAGCATTTTCCACCTCTTCTCACTACGGTAATAGTTGAAAACCAAAGGTGTGTGGGGCGGGGGGGTTGCAGGGGTATTCTCAACGGGATGCTCAACGGTCCCGGACTAACACTCGGATAACTCTGCTAGTACGCTTCTCCATTTCTTGCCAACCACGCTTGCGATACTAGGCAGTCATGAGCAAGAGCAAACTCGTGAAATGTGAGAACTTCTTTTCATGTAATTTCACATGAGAATTTCACTCTCAGATTCCTCTCTTGGTGCATGTTGTTTGACCAATAGAGGCTAACACCACATGTGAGCAGGTTCTTATTGACAGCTAAGTTAATGTGAACAGTATTTGTAAATGTCTACAGCTAACCAAATGTTTGCACCATTGCCCAATTTAGCTTTTCGACACAAGTTGCTTTAATTGATCTTCATGAACGCAGGTGGCTGATTTTTCTCAATATACTTTTGTTTAAATTATATAAGAATGCATTAAAAAGGTTGGGTCTTCTCTGTTATGATTTTGTTTGTCTTTAACTTTACATTAAAAGAGTGTGTAAAACTGAACTGAAAATCTTAATAATAGCTGGTGGGCTTCCTCAGATCTGGATAACGCTACTCTTTCACTATCAGGTATAATTCAAGATTTCTGAAGTTGTAGATTAGAATGGTTTGCTTCATAGTCTTCTGTCAATAGTTTTTTGTTCTGTTTTATGGTAATAATTATCTTTTCTGTTTAGTTGGGCTACTGTTTATGCACTCCAAGTCCACCTGTGTTTGCATGTATGTTCCACCAAAATGCTGGCACTCCAGAGATGTCAATTCATCCTTCAACTGATCTTATAGTCAGTCAGCCATATCAACCCCTCCACCCCAACTAACAACACAGCCTCAGCCTGACAAACATACTGAACTAGCATCACACTCACTCTCACTGTGGCTGAGTTAAACTCTGCAAAATCTTACTTTCTTCCTGTTTGTACAAGTTCCATGTATAATCGTTTAACATAATGAAAGAAGCCTAGACAGAACGATCACATTTATGAAAAACTACTTTTGGTTTCAGATGTTTCCCAGCAGGAGTAAAACATGCCAATCCAATGTTGTTGAAATGTAGGGACACATCCCCATCAGTCAGTCACTCCGACTTATGTCATCGACGACTACGGGAACTCCTCTTGGATCGCTCTACTCTCTCAATACTCTTTTTAAAATGCCAATCAGCACCCGTGCTGATGGTCACGTGACCATGACCCACACATAAAATAGGTGGCGGCGTGGGACTCTTTCTGAATGCTCATTGGAGCCATACTCTCAGACACAAGCGACTAGTGAAAGAGTTCACATCAGTTTTGGATTATATTCCCCTTTTGTGGATCAAGAGATTTGGTGTTTACGGCTACCAGCGTGATCCTCTGGCCGTTCACAGCAGGCTTGAGTCGCTGACAGCCCCAGATTTGTCTTTCACTGTTTTTCACAGTGAAAAACAGTGGCTCACAGTGGCTCTGCCCCTCACATCCGTTATCTTCAGACTGAACATGTCGGTTATGGGGTCGTGTGGTGTTGATTAACCGCAGCCCCCCATCCCATTTTTCCTGGAAGTGCATTGGGAGCTGACCAGAACTTGAAAGGAGGTTGGTCGCACATCCTCCCGAAATTTCAACTATGCGACTTTATTCCCTCCAGCCCCCGGCTGCCCCTAGAGATTCTGTCCATAAAAACTATGAACAGAACCGGTGATAAAGGGCAGCCCTGCCGGAGGCCAACGCGCACTGGGAACAGGTCTGACTTTGTGCCGGCAATGCGGACCAAGCTCCTGCTCTGATTGTACAGGGACCGGACAGCCCTTAGCACAGGGCCCCAGACCCCATACTCCCAGAGCACCTCCCACAGAACACCATGAGGGACACGGTCGAACGTCTTCTCCAAATCCACAAAGCACATTTGGACCGGTTGGGCGAACTCCCATGACCCCTCGAGGACCCTGCAGAGGGTATAGAGCTGGTCCAGTGTTCCACGACCAGATCGAAACCCGCATTGTTCCTCCTGCATCCGAGGTTCGACTATAGGCCGAACTCTCCTCTCCAGTACCCTGGCATAGACTTTCCTGGGGATGCAGAGGAGTGTGATCCGCCGGTAGTTAAAACACATCCTCCAGTCCCTCTTCTTGAAAAGAGGGACCACCACCCCGGTCTGCCAATCTAGAGGTACCGTCCCTGACTGCCACGTGATGCTGTAGAGACGTGTCATTCAGGACAGTCCCACAGAATCTAGGCACTTGAGGTACTCAGGGCGGATCTCATCCACCCCCGGTGCCTTGCCACTGAGGAACTTACCAACCACCTCAGTAACTTCGGCTTGGGTTATAGACGAGTCCACCTCAAGTACCCCAGCCTCTGCCTCCTCAACAGAGGACGTGACAGTGGGATTGAGGAGACCCTCAAAGTATTCCTTCCACATCCCTGGTCGAGGTCAACAGCTCTCCACCTCCACTGTAAACAGTGTTGGTGGGGCACTGCTTCCCCCTCCTGAGGCGACGGACAGTTTGCAAGAATTTCTTTGAGGACGACCGATAGTCTTCCTCCATGGCCTCCCCGAACTCATTCCCAGGTCCGAGTTTTTGCCTCTAACACAGCATTGGCTGCTGCATGCTTGGCCTGCCGGTATCGGTGACCTGTGTCTGAAGTCCCACAAGCCAACCAGGCCTGATAGGACTCCTTTTCAGCTTGATGGAATCCCTTACTTCCAGTGTCCACCACCGGGTTCTGGGATTGCCGCCACGACAGGCACCAGAGACCTTACGGCTACAGCTTCACAACGCGCCAGTGACAATAGAGGTGGAAAACATGGTCTACTCGGACTCCATGTCTCCAGCCTCCCCCGGTATCTGGTTGAAGCTCTCCCAGAGGTGGGAGTTAAAGCTCACTCTGACAGAGGGCTCAGCTAGACGTTCCCAACAGACCCTCAATGTACGTTTGGGTCTGCCAGGTCTTTCCGGCCTCCTCCCCCGCCAGCGGATCCAACTCACCACCAGGTAGTGATCGGTTGATAGCTCAACCCTTCTCTTCACCCGAGTGTTCAAAACACATGGTCGAAGGTCAGATGATATGACAACGAAGTCGATCATTGACCTTCGGCCTAAGGTGTCCTGATGCCACGTGCACAGGTGGACACCCTTGTGCTTGAACATGGTGTTCATTATGGACAAACCGTGACGGGCACAGAAGTCTAATAACAGAACACCACCCGGTTCAGGTCGGGGAGGCCATTCCTCCCAATCACGCCCCTCCAGGTGACACTGTCATCCCCCACGTGCACATTGAAGTCCCCCAGGAGAACGATGGGGTCCCCGGTTGGAGCACTTTCCAGCACCCCTCCCAGGGACTCCAAGAAGGCTAGGTACTCTGCACTGATGTTCGGCCCGTAGACCGTAACAAAAGTGAGAGACCTGCCCCCAACCCGAAGGCGGAGGGAAGCGACCCTCTCGCTCACTGGGGAGAACTCCAACACATGGCGACTGAGCTGGGGGGCTATGAGCAGGCCCACACCAGCATGCTGCCTCTCACCGCGGGGGACGCCAGAGTAGTGAAGAGACCAGCCCCTCTCCAGGAGCTGGGTTCCAGAGCCCAGGCTGTGCGTGGAGGTGAGCCCGACAATCTCTAGCCGGTAACGCTCCACCTCCCGCACAAGCACAGGCTTCTTCCCCCCTAGCGAGGTGACATTCCATGTCCCCAGAGCTAGCTTCTGTGTCCATGAATTGGGCCTCCAAGGCTCCCGCCTTCGGCTGCCGCCCATATCATAAAGCACCGGCCCCTTACAGTCCCTCCTGCGGGTGGTGGGCCCACTGGAGGGCGATCCCACGTGGCCTATTCGGGCTGAGCCCGGCCGGATCCCATGGGAAAGGACCCAGCTACTAGACGCTCGCCTTCGAGCCCCAACCCCAGGCCTAGCTCCAGGGTGGGGCCCCGGTGACGCCAATCGGGCGACGTCGCAGAATCTGTTTTTGTCATCATATGGGGTCTTCTGAACCACTCTTAGTGTGACCCGTCACCTAGGACCTGTTTGCCTCGGGAGACCCTACCAGGGGCAGCAAGCCCCCGACAACATAGCTCCTAGGATCCTTCGAGCACGCTAACCCCTCCACCACGTTAAGGTGGCAGTTCAAGGAGGGGTATGCTGTTTGTGGACGATGTTGTCCTGTTGGCTTCTTCGGGCCTGGACCTACAGCGTACGTTGGGGCGGTTTGCAGCCGAGTGTGAAGCGGCTGGGATGAGGATCAGCACCTCCAAGTCTGAGGCCATGGTTCTCGACCGGAAAAAGGTGGCCTGCCCTCTCCAGGTCAGTGGAGTGCTCCTGCCTCAGGTGGAGGAGTTTAAGTATCTCGGGGTCCTGTTCAAGAGTGAGGGGAGGATGCAGCGCTAGATCGACAGGCGGATCGGTGCAGCATATGCAGTGATGCGGGCGCTGTATCGGTCTGTTGTAGTGAAAAGGAGCTGAGCCGAAAGGCGAAGCTCTCGATTTACCAGTCGATCTACATCCCTACTCTTACCTATGGTCATGAGCTCTGGGTCCGTGGAGAGGGAAGTATGGGCATCCCTGCTCAGACTGCTTGCTTGAAGGACAGCCCACAAACATCCTCGTCGGGCATGTTGAGGTGGAACAAGCTAATGCTGCTGGTGTGTTGTTGTTTTTGTGTATGTATCCACATGTATCCTGAGCATTGGATGTTCTCCTAAAGCAAGAGAAGAAGAAGGGGATCCATTGAATATTCTAGGCAGTACACAACTGTATATGCCAGGGGTTCTCAAATAGTGGGGAATGCCACCCCAGAGCCTCCGTCAAGGGGGGGCGCGTTTGACCTCGGGGAACATGGCTTTTTATTTTTCTATTTTTTTTTTGTGTTCTAGAATAAAGTGCAATAACACTCCACTACATTAGGGGGAAGTGGCGCTCTCATTGGCAGAGTATGAAGTGTAGACACGAAGTGTAGACGACAAAGAAGGAGATAAAGAGACAAACAAAGTCTCCTGAAAGCTAAGACGAGGAAATATTAGTCTAAAAATGTTGGCAGCGGACAGCATGAAGCCAAAGAAATTAAGACATTACACTCCAATCATGCTGAAAAGCCAATTGAGTTTTTTTTTTCAGCGAAAATGTGCCGAATATTGCCAGCATGGTCAGTCAAACAATGTTTATAGTTTTATTAAGGAATTAATGTTTGTTTTATATTTCAGATGCAGCTTAAATCTTTTCTGCTACAGTGAATAAAGCTATTCTTTGTTGTAAGTTGGTCCATATTTATTTCTTTTTTCTCATACGTTAATAAGGATACTGTGTTATGCAGAGGTGAACTTATAACAAATTTAAAGACAAATAATACTATTTATAGTTGTGGGGGAGGTGGGTCTTCCAGGGGGGCGCAACTGAAAATAATTGAGAAACACTGGTATATGCTCATATAGACCTAGCTGCATCCTCAACAAATGCTGATGTGGCTGGCAGAGTAAAGCATGTTAGTTTAAAGTATGGGTAGAAAAGTTGATGCCCTTTGAAAACTGTGTAGACAGAGAGCCAGGAGAACCAAATTTCAAATCCTGGCCACAGGATGTGTAAAGCTTCAGTGATTGTTTTTGCTGTTGCTGCTTCTTGTTGTGTTTTTTTTTTTAATAATGTTAAAGAAATCTGTTAATATAAAATTTGTTTTATATGCGGTGGATGCTCCTAAATTTTTGCTTGTGTTCCTAACTTTTGGAAGTTGGGAGCACCAGTGCTATTAAGTACAAAAGTTAGTTTCAATCCCTGACCTCATAATGCGGGTCTCTATGATCAGGAAGCAGGTGGAAGGTCTGTGAGAACTCATGACGCTGCATGGATATGTGACAGGTCCTCTTATAAGTTGGCGCCCCCACCATCTGCCAGAGATACCTCCTCAGTCCTTTTCGAATCATCAACCCCGCGGCAGAGACAGCGACCTAGAGCGGCTATGAGGAGTTGACATGCGGGCTTAGGCAGAATGCAGAGTCCCTCTGAAATCTCCAGGGGTTCTTGACATATGGGTTCCACAGTAGCGGTTATTCCACATATGAGCATATGAGTCCTCACTTACTTGGCTCAAGTTACGAGTTTCGTCTCGAGCATGGCATTAGGGCAACTGAAGGTGAACGTGGCACCTTGTTGTCATCTCCTTCTCTACCTTTGGAAAGACATTCGGTTCCTTCTTGTCTCCCTGTAGGACCTGCCAGTTGCAAAGTAGTGACCACCGATGCTTCAGAAACCAGGGTGGAGTGCTGTATGCCGGAAGCTCAATCTCAGGGTTGGACCGAGAAGTACTTCCAGGAGCATAATTCCCTTAGAGCTTGGCAGTATGCATAGCGGTAAAGCACTTCATGTGAATGCATCAGGGATATCACGTGTTGGTCAGGATGAAAAACACAGCAGTGGTGGTGTACGTTAATCGACAAGGAAGGATACGATCACCCCGTTGTCAGCTCTCGCTCGTAGAACGCTCCTCTGGATTCAGCACTGGGGGGCTGTCCTTAGTCGCAGTCCCGGCAAGTTGAACCATTCATCAGAGACACTTCATCCCCTGACAGTCCAGCAGATCTGGAGTGCTTTGTATAGCGCAGGTAGACCTGTTCAGCAGTTCAGAGAACAGTGCCGGCTGTTCTACGATATGTCCCAGGCTCCTCTCGGGATAGTTGCCGCATTGCTGGTCCAGGAAGAAATGACTTCCCCTGCAGTCATTTAACTTTATTTATCATGACTCAACCTGTGTACTTAAATGTTCTGATTTGTTTGTATGAATTCAAAATTTGGCTTGATGGCTACAATTTTGTGTCAATAGCCCACTTAGAAATCCCCTCACTGATAAAAATGCTATTGTGTCAAATACTTATTTCCCCCACTGTATACTTGTGTGCTCTGTAATAGCACTTCCTAAATGCTAGTAGGTGACTCCTAGTTATTTTAGGGTTCCGATGTGTGGGCTTCTGCTCTTCGCTTGTATTTGTTTTAGCGGTGGTAACAATGGGGATGCAAAGCAAGAGAAATCTCCCTCCACAAATTCATACCTATCTGTCTGTCTTTGTAATTTCTGCAACTGCAATCATACAGGTGATTATATTTCCTCATGTGTTCGACCAACAGCTCAGAATCGATGATGGTCTCCATCTTGTTTTGATATATTTTCGGTGCAGACATGCGGACATATACGACAATACACAGGAAGTGCTTGTTCTGCTTCATATCGACCAATCACAAAGCTCGTGGTCTGCAAATCAGTGCCTCATATTTACTATTTTTTGAGAGGTGCGTGTCGAGGTTCACATAGGTGTCAGCTCGAAGTTACTCAAGCATGCAGCTTTCACAGAGGTAATGTGTAGAGTTGACGCAGAAGTATAGATCAGGCTTTAGAGTTAGTGATCTCAACACATTTCACATAAAATAGAATGGCATTCTCAGTAACCTTTCTTATTATACTCTCTGGTTTGCATTCCTAATTAAATCACACCTCTTAAAAGATTTCTAAAGCAGTGGACAAAGATTCTCTGAGATGGCTCATTGTGTTGAGAGTTCTAGAATTCAGGTTCTAGAAACTTGAAAATAAAGCTTTAATGCTAATCCTTCTTAATAATACATTTCCATTTAGAAGTAGACAATAACTTGTTACTTTTGGTCGATAATCCATAAGTTATTTTTTAATTTAATTTAATTTATCGCTTCGTTATGTAGGACCTAATGTCCTCTTCAACCAGTTCAATGATCGAGCTTCAGACAGGAACCAAATTTTTATAAAGATTTTTTTTTGCAGAGATGAATGAGCCATGTTCTCAGAGCTCCGAAGTGAGCCACACGAGACAAAACACGAGAATCAAAGCATGATGGCTATGTTTCCGTATCCAGTAACTGCTGTCTCACTGCTGTCCAGCATCTTGAAAGGGGTCCCGTCCTCAGAAAAGTGCTCCTCCTCTCACCAACTTCTCCTCCAATCCCTGAGAAGGAGAAAAACAACATCCTGAGAAGATACACTGTTCCTGGGAAGTTTCAGCCAGTTGAAATCATATTCATTAATGTTCTATGAGCACCTTTGGTAGAGTGGAAGGAAATCCAATTTCTAAGATAAATTTAGAGTGGGACTTTCACTGCCTCAATCTGTAGCTAATGTCTTAGTTAATGATTATTACATGATTCTCAACTATAATTTTAAAATAAGCACATTTCCAGAGCATATGCAACGATTAACAAAAAGATTATATTCCTTCACTTACAACACATATTGGCTAAATATTGGCTAAAGTCTAAGTAAAAATAAGAGTCAATAAGTGAGATAAAACATAACATTAACAACATTTAAATTTTGGGGGTTGAGACTGAGAATAATGGTTAAGGTAAAAATCTTTCACAAATCTACAGAGTCAGATTTAGGTGAATTAATCCTTTAAGTACTGTTTTAAGACAGATCCTCACATGAGCCTTAAGGACTGAAAACCCAAACAACAGGACATAACAGTATATTGCCTAATTAAATACTTTTGAAATAGTAAACAGCAGGAGCAGCTCTCATAAGATGAGGTGGCTCCACTCGTTCAGAGTCTGAGTGTGTGTACTCATCTGTGTTGCTACATGTTCATCACGCCGATGTACTCGCATACTTTCTCTTTCAGCATCATGGTGAGCTCTCATTGCTAAGTATGGCTTATAATTCCTCATCTTTCAGCTCACCTCAAAAGAGCTGCTGATGGCACATGACAAATGAGGTGGTAAAACAGGTCAGTTCAGCTCTGTCTGTCTGCGTGAACACCACCACACCAGTGGATGCTCACGGCAATCTAAAACCAGTTCCCTGAAGGTATCATTTCATACCAGTCTAATCTGCGGAATAATTAAAGGTTATAATCAAAAAGGGAGGGAAAGAGTCACAGGACACTTTTTCCAATCAGAGACTTGTTTCAAGTAGATCTTTAATATATTGTATTCCTTCTACAATAAATAAAAATGTAGATACGAGTAGTGCCAATAGTTCATTTAGGAGAGGAGAAAACCAAGAAAAGTGTCAAGTGTAGAAGTGGCAGCGACAGTGTGTGTGTGTGTGTGTGTGTGCGTGTGTGTGTGTGTGTGTGTTTGTGTGTGCGCGCGTGTGGGTGCGTGCGTGTGCTTGCGTGTGTGTGTGTGTGCGTGCGTTTGTGCGTGCGTGCGTGAGGGAGCTCAAGCAGGCAGAGTGGGCTTGCTGAATATTGTGTCTGCAGTGCTAGTGAAAGATAAGAGTAGGCTGAGTCTGCTTCAGTGCTCTCAGAAGTAGCCCTGGAGCCAGTCGCTCCTGACATTTTAGCCTAGCTTCTAGCACAAAACTTCTCAGAGCTTCTTGTGGACCCCAGAAGATATGTATTAAAGAATCTTTCGCGAAGAATTTTCTTGTTATTAATAAAATATCAAGCATGTGGTTCGCTCAGGAAGAAATGTGATCTGATTAGTTAGCTAATTCGTTTGCCGTTATTGGACACCTGTAGCTGTATAAAACAGAAAAATGAAATAAACTTTAATAAAATATTTACTTGAATAGGTCAAAAAATCTCATCAACTGTTTTATTGTATTTAAGCTGCTTTCTCAATACAATGTTTACTTTATCGCCAAAGCTTGACTCCATCATTCAGTGTTTAATATGGAGCGCAAGCCAAAAAAGAGAGTGGGAGCGCTCTCTCTGCTCCATCTTTATCAACGCCAGAGCTCGTGCTCTGTAAAGCTTTGATGCAAAGTTAGAAACTTTCAGAGGCACGGGTCAGTGCAGGGATATGTGATTGCGCAGCCGTCATCCATCGCAAAGGGAAATTCGTTGGCTTGATACACAGGTTTAGATTTTGCTTTACACACAATTACCACGCTCTCTGTTCCCTTATTCTCACTTCTATTTTATTCTATGCTGTGTGCGCTCACATAAATAATTGTGCTTCTGTGGTGGCGTGAACAGAAAGCACTCACAACACTCATTTCTACTTTGGGGTTAACTTTAATATAAATGAAGTTCAGAGATAACTTGTGATGCTTTTATTGTATTAGTATTAATTTGTATTTACTGGCTACAATTGACTTTGTTTAAAACTACACACTATATAGTAGTTTTTACAATATCACATTCAATATGACAATTATACCAATTACAATTCTTTAATATTTTATTCATTTTATTATATAAATAGGTAAAACCACCCCATATTGAACACAAAACCGCATTACGAACTTACTGTTGCCACACGGCGTTTTAGCAATTTAACACTTATTATCAGTTATCAGAATTGTCAACTAACCTGAAAAAGAATCGTTGAGTAATCGAATGCGAATAATCTTTCGTTGAACTCCCCTACTACCCCCTGATTTCTACAAGAGCATTTTATTTCATTTGACCTCTGTCAATTATGAAAAATCAGAAATGAATCATTAAATAATGCACTGCTTGTTGTATTTGTCCATTTGACATATGTACAGGTTTAATAAGTTCATGATTAATACAAATGTTAAATTAATTAGGATAAATTAATGGGCATTTATGCATTGACTAATGATTATTGATGTCCCCTTACTGTAAAGCGTTTCCATTGTATGACAAACTGTCAAGATCTAGAGGGAGTGGTTTATGGCTTTCTTTGTAAACAATATTTATAATCTTAACAAACTCTCAATCTTCCTACTAAATAACATCAGACTGTTTCAGCTCGTCCAGTGTGTCTGCCAGAAAGAAAATCACTGCATGGTACTATCACACTAGGACAACACTTACTTAGAGTGACAGAACAGAATGTTAAAGTGTACACACATTTTTTTTTATGTGCGTGTGCGTGTCTGTGTGTGTAATTCATTTACAAAATATGAGGCTCTCTCTCTTTCCAAAACAAGCTTAATGCATGCTTAAAGTTTACTCCTATTCTGAGTGAAAACCAGATAAATGTGTACCAGACCACTTCAGCTTGATTTTTCTTTTAACACATGCATACCACAAATAAGACCGACAACAATACAGTGGGGAGGTGAGTGACAGGTGGACACATATTTGGGTGCAGCTTCAGAAAAAACAAAGCAGCCGTTCACCCTCAGTGTCAGCTAAAGCAGCAGGCACACAACATGCAAAGCAGCTCAGTGAGGGCACCATTTGTTGTGCAAATACACGCGCAAAGGGAAATGAAGCCACATACACATATACTTTGACATGGCATTGGTCAGCCACAAATAAGCATGACAAGAGCAAATAAAATACTGTCTGACCAATTTATTGATGTATTTGTTAAAAGCTAAAGCATGAATTGGTTATTTACAACTACCACAGGAAAGATCCACGTGACCACAGAGAAGGGATTTAGGTACACCTACTTTGCTGTGAACTATGTTAAAGCAAACATGGTGGCGCATTAGGAATGCATTGGGATGTTAGGATGTCAAGACTCAGGTCCATGTGTCCCAACCACGCATTAACCTCCAAATTTAGATGAACCATAGATGACAGGAGGTGTCCAATGATGGAGATTAGTCGGATTGTCAAAGTACTCATTTTTGTGTAATGAAGCTGAATCTCTGAGACAATTAGCTTGTGTGATTTATATGCAAGTTCCTTTAGAAATAAACATTGATTATAAATTTACAGTAAATATTTTCAGAAGTAACATGTTTAACATTCAGGGCGAATTGACAAAGAACTGAATCAATTTAGTAACCTTTTTCCAAATATTATGTTCTATTTATCTGCTATAAAAACAAATTAAGGAACAAAAGGTTACCTGTACATGCAGGCAATTGCAAGACATTCTAATTAAAGAATGAAAGACTGCATTCATGTAGGGCAATCACAATTTATTAGCTTACAAATTTGGTTTGCTTATTTGGGGCTTGTTCCTCTATACAAATCTGGCAACACTGATTGAAAAAAAATGCATTATTTGTTTTCTCTCTGTTTGAATAGCTCCTGCTTTTCCCGTGTCTTCTCATTGACTTAACTTGTAAAACATCTGCCCCTCCTGCTTTTCTGCTTGTTGGTGTGCGCGAACCTATGGAGTTTTTATGTACTTTAATGTAGTTTCAATCTGGCACATCTCTGTTTAAGGAAAATGTAAACAATGCATTTTATTTAAAGTAATTTTTTTAATTATGTCTTTTATGTTTGTTGTCTTTTTCACTATTTTTAAGATGCTTGAAATTCCCAGTAATGTATAATTTTCTGTTTATTTCAAGAGTAAATCACAGTACCTTTTACATCTATGTTTTTATTCTATTTTGAAAAAAAAAAGAAAAGACTAGAGCTCTGAGAATACTTTACCAGCGGAGAGAAGGCAATGAATTATTATAATTATAATGATAACACAATCAAACTTCTGCCTTTAATGATAATGCAACTAAAATGTTCAAAGCAAATAAGTTAAAGTGTGAGAGAGCCTGAACACTTGTGTGCAAGATGTGGCTTGTACCAGCTTTTTGCTTAAAGAACAGATAATCCCAAAGTGTCAGTGATTGAGCAGATACAAATCCTGCAGTAAAAGACACGCAGGTGGCAATGGGTAGGAAACGCATACCATGAGTATTTTTTTCGCATAGCCTTTGTCAGACTTCCACAAATGCCAAGCATCCAACTCACTTTCTCTCTAAAACCATGATGACAGATATGCTGGCAGACCAACAGCCGGAAGCATTGAGGGAAAAATGGACAGAGAGGAAAATACAGCTCCTCTCTCTGATCTCTTTCTGAATGTTTTTGCCTTCACCTTCTTTCCAGCTCTCAGAGGGCAGGAGAAAGGGTGATGGGTCATGTTGATAAAAAATAATTTTCCTAACAAGATGTAATTCTCTATATGTGTAAACCGTATTGAGGTGAAATCTTAAATAACTTGAATAACCCCAAACCTCTTTCCAGCCCACTTTTTAGTAACGAGTGCAACGAGCCTTTTTAACATTTGCTCTTTCTCAATGCGTAACTTTTAAACACAAGGTCTTGTTATAAAAGTCAGCATTCTAAACACTCTAACTGAATCTTTCATAGCTGAAAGAGAAGATGCTGAATGACATCTGCGGGAAACACAGAGCTTTGGGCGTTCTCAGCACAAGAGTTCATGCATGACATGAAATATTTCTTTCTGTTTGCTCTGCATCTGGATTACGTTCTGCACATTAGATCTGATTCCAACAGCTAAAGGCTCTCATTTCAATCACCACTCTGTCATTTTACATGATATCCTTGAATAGCGTAGAAACAAGTGCTGTAAATCTCAAGGGCAGGAACTGCAAGATTTCGTTTCACCGTCGAGTGGCAGTAAGGTGTGGCTGCATCTTTCCTTCATGAATAAGAGAGAGCATTCCATGGAGAACATTGAACCTTCTCGCTCACAATGAAACTGGGTTGAGCAAACCATTCAGAAGCAGCCAGGGGGAAAGAGACAGAGTGGTTGAGTCTAGATGAGTCTCAAGGAATGGTAAAAGAGCTTTACAGTCACACCATTCCGATTCAGAGACAATAAGAACTGTCAAGCTCGTTCTGTTATCCATATTAAAGACCCAATAAGAGTCCATTTTTACTCTAAAAATCATCAGATGTTGATTTAATGAGGTTAATCACTTGATTAACATAAGTCCGGGAAGAGCTTGGCTGATAATTGACAATAAATGATATGGTCCCATTTATCTATATCATCATCTACAATATATAAGACATGACCAAGAGCTAACCTCTACATCGTGCAAGCTATTGGGCATAATCTTCCCCAAAAGTCCAGAAAGACGTAAAAGGAAAGCATGTTTACCTCAACAAACAGCCTGGTTTCGCTACACCAAGACAGAAAACATCGGCATGCGAGACCGAGGTTCTAGCCCGGGGCATACCTCAGACAAGACCTTCAACCTCTACAAAAAGTAGACACCAGGTTCAAGCAACCCCGCTTTGATACAGTTTCACGTGAGTCCCATCGGCATAGCAACGAGGAAATTCTCAGGTAAAAAATTACTCATTATCAACCTGTCTTCACCCCATACTTCAAATGCACCCAGCATCAACAGTCTAATCCCATTTGACGATTTTCGATGAAGTACCATGATGTGGATCATTGATGCGGCTGAGGTGATAAAACTAGTGGGGCAAGGTGCATGGCTTGTAAAATTAAACATCATGTCAGCATTCAGAATCTCTGGAGGGAGAAGAGCTAGAGGAAGCAGTGTTTCTACTAACCCACTTTCCGCTGGAAGAGTCCTCTCTGTCTGCAGGGAGGGTCCCCTTCTTATTTGTGAGGTTTCGGCATCAAGAGTATCTCTCCGACTAGCGAGCCAAACAAGTTAGATATTTACTTACACTTCTCTATTTATTGCATTATATCCCCAACACCTGCCAAATATCTTTCTTTTCAGCTCACCCATTTGCTTTTTTACTACAATACATCAAATACATGATAAAGGACAGTTTCTGAATAATGATCTATTGTATTTTTGTTTAGAATTTACGACAACAGAATGTTTAACAGTAAGATCTTAGTGGGGAAGTGGGTAGTGCAGAGGATTCTGAGCTTTGCTCCTCTCTGGGGTCAATGCTTGAAACCCACTCATGAAATTCCCCAGTTTTACATTTACAAATCCCTGATTTAACCCTTGTATGGTGTTTGGGTCTGTGGGACCCATTTTCAGTTTTCATCAAAAGAAAAATGAAACAAGCATTAATTATTTGAAGCTGAAATTCACTTGGCATGGCTCATTTCCTGGAAAAACATATATCAGAACAGATTTTTTATGACCCTACACATACGCCCCCTACACATTTATATTACACACAAGGTGTTTTGGTCTATCGGACCCGGGGCATGTTAAAGTGTGAAAATGGTAGATTCTTTACCTTAATTCTCTCTTCCCACACAAACATAAATCACACGTAAACATAACATTTTACATTTTAGATTAAAATTGTGTGATTGTGTGAATTAAAAGCGTCAAAATGCAATGGGTCCAGCAGACCCACCAACCCTGATAAAGTAACAATAATGAGAACACCACACATGGTTCAAATTCTGAACGTGAATAAATCAGGTTAAAGAACAATAAATAAAGTATATTTGCTGTTTATATCACTTGTTTCTTGGCTAAAGGAAATATTGTTTAATTTTTTAACATAAAATGTTTTGATTGGTTGAATTAAAATCTGCAATAGGCAATGGGTCCACGAGACCCGCAAACACCGCCTGAGTAACAATAATATGCACATCACACAAGGGTTAAAGTCATTCTACCAATACTTTTTCAGATGGGACTTGTTCATACAGCAGACTTCCCAGAATACAACGTGAGTTTCAAAATATGGATACAATTTAGTAAATTATGACAATGGACTGATTCCGTAAAATAAATTAACAGGCCATTTGTTTTTGATGGTGTAGCTTTCATAGAAGACCACAGAAATGATCTAAAAACAGTCATCCATGGGGCGCAGAGGGGCTCTCAATAAACTTTTTTTTACTGCCAGGCCCTTGTTGTTAGGCTCATTTTACTTACCGACAACCTCTATTTAGACATCACCAAGCTAGGATCAAAACTGGACAGCAGCATCAACTTCAATCCCTGTAACACCATAATTTTAACAAATACATTCAAAAGCAAATAATTTATAACATCCCAGATTATTTGTTTAAAAATTATATACACCGAGTTTAGCTTGAAGCTAGCAATTCAAGATTTCACAAATTCATCTCTTCTAGCCTTAGAGGAAGCAAGTGAGTTTGGCAAGTATCACAGAGGGGTTCATTCCTCAACCCTGATTCAACAGAAACAGTAGCTTTTAAAAAGCCAACAGGTGCTTATTTAGTGTAATCCGATTTGTTGTATGTTCAAGTGAAATTTTGCAGGACTGTGGACCTCCTTGCCCACCTCTGCTGTAGAGAGCTAGTGAACTATTTATGTTTGAAGGCTAATTAGAAGTAAGCCCATAAAGGAATTAACTGTTAAAACTGCCCTACACTTTTCCTAAATGGGCTCCACTTTCATCTCGCTCATCTCTGCCTGACCATGATGTGGTCATGAATTTGTGGGCATGATACAATTATTATGCTGAAAAGTAGAGAAATACAAAGACAGTGGTAATGAAGCTTCTCGAATCAGTCAAATTAGTAGAATTAGTTATATCCTGTAATCTGCGTTCCACATGATTGTTGAATCATTTGGTGTGTTGATGTTTAGATTTTATGTGTAGGTCAAACTGCGTTTCCCGCTCATCATAGAGAGTGGGCTGTACTAGCGGTCCATATGATTGACAAGTGGGTGAGGCTTGGGCTGGATAAAGAAAGAGGGCAGTGTCAAGGAAAACTAACCTTTTTCAGCCCGCAAAAAAGAAATAAAGAATTGCTCAAACATACGTGAACTAATCTGAAAATAACTCGAGGTATGTTTATGATGGGGGAACAACACTTCAAGATGCCAGGAATGTTCACGTTATCATCATATGCCACCTTTAATGTTGCTTATAATGGTGGTACTTAGAGTGCTAATATTTTCTGAGATGTTTCTCATCCGATCTAGCCAATTTTGACAATGCACTAGTAGCAAGAAGATGCCAAGAAAGGGTCATTATGCCAACTGTGAGGCTCAAAAGCTCTCTGTTGAAACCTAGGGGTAAGGTAGCAAACAGTATGGACAGAGTTTATACAGTCAAAAGAACTTAACAAAATTAAAAAATTATATGAAATGTCACAAAGTGTTTAAACATCCATGACACATTTCTTCAACTCCGTTTACACTGTTCTATAATGAACAGCTTAACATCAGAGCAGTAAACTCAACAGGGGTTACTTTAGTGAACAGTGGGCTTCTTTTTTAAAGACAGCTTGCACCCTCAAAAGAGTAACTGCATACTACTGGATACTAACACATACTGCATACTGTGGAAAAGCAGCTTGTTAAATTAGAGGATCTGTGCAGCTGGATCTCATGTAAACATGTGTATGCAGACATAGTAAAGTACTTTTGGGTTGTGTGAAAGCAGTCAGATGGCTGCTGTGTGCTGCTGGCTTATGGACAGTGAACGTTAGCCGGCAGACGCACCATTCTGCTTCAGTTATGTAAACCGCCCCGGCCTGAAAACCAGTCGAGCAGTCAACCGGCACTGGGATTTTGCATTGCCAATGGCTAAGCATGAGCTAAATGCAAACAGCGTTCATGTTCAGGAACACACAACTAAACCCAAATACAACTTTGACCACACTACTGTTCAGCAAATATAGAAATCAATAAAAAAAAATTGGAAAGAAGTAAAGGAAAGAAATGTGGGTGGGTCAAAAATGTGGTGACATTTTTAAAACCAAAACTATTCAGGCTACATTTGAATGAACATGAGGAGGTGTCACTCTAGAGTTTAGTTTTCTTATGCTCAGTCAGGTTTATTACCAAAAGTATGTGAGAACACACAATACTTTTTAGGTACAGAGGAGCTCTCCAGGTCGTCTCACAGCAAGAAGGTCGCTGGTTCGAGTCTCAGCTTGGTCTCATGGCAATTCTATGTGGAGTTTGCATGCTCTCTCTGTGATCGTGTGAGTTTACCCCGGTTCTCCCAAAGACATGCAGTGTAGGTGAATTATGAAAGCAATGTGTATGAGTGTGGATGTTTTCCAGCGATGTCTAGTGGTTGAAGGGCATTCGCTGTGGCTACCTCGAATGGGAAAAAGCTGACATGAAGATGGATGTAGGGGAGTTCTCCAGCCGAAAAAAAATGAAGTGCGACAAAAAACTCAACATTATACTTAAATGCTAAAAAGTACAATAATTGCTTGTTTAGTTATAGTCATGAGTAATTAATAACGTAATCTAAAGTGTGCAAAAGTGTAGGTGAAAAGAATGCCTATTCCCTAGTCCAGGTAGTCTCAGCCTCAGATGTCACACCCACGGTATGTTGACTAAATGTCTGATGGGTTTAGTGCTTTCTTATGACAGCGCTTCAAGAATCCTAAAGTCGTGATCTGATTGACTGAATTTATCTGGATTTCAGGGGGAAACGAATGTTCAGCCATACGATCGAGAAAAGATGATCTACCAGCAGTGCCCCCCTCTATTTAATTATAGAAGATTGTTGTTCCATTCTTGTAAGTGCAATATTTATCGTCTTCTGTGACTTTTTGCGACTTTCATTTTCTGTGACTTATTGCATGTCGGTCAGTTGATGTGGTGACATTTTCACACTCTGAAACATGATGCTATGCGAACCAACATGGGAATGATTGTTTGTCATGTCAATAAAACGGCCTCATGGAGGGTCTTGACCAAAAAAGTTCCTTACTGAAGCTCTGGCTTCGAGACTAAAATACAGATAGCAGAGTGGGATGGTTGGAAGTCTGGGGAAAGAAGCTTTGCTTGCCCTTTACTGCCCTGGTGTTTATGACTCTGTAGCTCAAAGAGTTGATAGCCGGGTGAGTGGGGTCCAGAGTGATTTTGTTCATCTCACTCTGGAGAACTATAGGTACTGAGAAGAGGTTACGGGAGCAGTTCAGGCTGTTCTCTGAAGTTTCATTATTCACTAAATCACTATTTCTGACCAATATATTGTATACCTATATATATATAGTTATGACTTGAAATCTATCATAAAACAATATGTTTTTAAATGTCATTTTTTATCAATTAAAAGTTTCCTTTAGTTCAGTAAGCTTCATTATTTATTAACTTTTGTTAAGGTTTAAATTTTTATTTTATGACTTTTTTAGCATCAGTAATTTCCTAGTGTCATGATAAGTACATTACTATGGAAACTAAAAGCAAGAGAGAAATAATAACAATCAGAGCGTTATTCAATCACTGCTCATTCACACTCAGGTGGTGATAAGCTACCTTGGTAGTCCTCAGCTGCTCTTGGGCAGTCTGACAGGATGTGACGGACAGTCTGTACCCACGGCCTCCTGACCATTACCAAACACCCCCCCCACCAATCACACACATCCATCAAACACCCCCACTTGTTTCACACATCTTTTAAACACACTCCACCAGTCACACGCACGCATCCACCAAACACACCCCACTATTCACACACATCCACCAAAAATACACCACCAGTCACAGTCATCCACCACACCGGTCTTACAAAACCACCAACACCCCCACTAGTCCGACACAACAACCAAACACCCCCATCACTATCATACATCTACAAACACTCCGCACCAGTCTCACACATCCACCAAAAATACCCAACCAGTGACACATATCCACCAAACAACCCTATAAGTCATACACATCCACCAAACACCCCCACAAGTCACACTCATCCACCAAACACACCCCACCAGTCACACACATGCACTAAACACACTCCACCAGTCAGACTACTCCACCACACACCATACCAGTCTTACAAACACAACAGCCCCCCCTCCCCCAGTCACACTCATCCACCACACACCACACTTCTTCTTCTTTCGGCTGTTCCCAGTTTAGGGGTTGCCATCACAAATCATCTGTTTCCACCTAACTCTGGCCTCAGTATCCTCTACTCTTGCACCAATTACCTTCATGTCCTCCTTCAGCACACCCATATAACTTTTCTTTGGCCTTCCTCTTGCTCTCTTGCCTGGCAGCTCCATCTCCAACATCCTTCTACAAATATAACTACTATCCCTTCTCTGCACATGTCCAAACCATCTCAATCTGGCTTCTCTGACTTTGTCTCCAAAACAACCAACCTGAGCTGTTCCTCTGATGTGCTCGTTCCTAATCGTGTCCATCCTTGTCACTCCTAAACTGAACCTCAACATCCTCATCTCTGCTACTTCCATCTCTGCCTCGTGTCTCTTCCTCACTGCTACAGTCTCTAACCCATACATCATAGCTGGTCTCACTACTGTTCTGTACACCTTTCCTTTAATTCTTGCTGACACTCTTCTGTCACACAACACCCCTGACACTTTTCTCCACCCACTCCAACCTGCCTGCACTCGCCTCTTCACCTCTTTTCCACACTCCCCGTCGCACTGGACTGTTGACCCCAAATACCTAAACTCCTCCACCTTCCTGACCTCAGCCCCCTGTAACCCCACTGTTCTACTTCCCTCCCTCTCGTTCAAACACATGTATTCTGTCTTACTACGACTGACTTTCATTCCTCTTCTTTCTAGAGCAGACCTCCAACTTTCCAGGTGTCCCTCCACCTGCTCTCTACTCTCACTACAGATTACAATGTCATCTGCAAACATCATTGTCCATGGAGATTCCTGTCTGACCTCATCTGTCAACCTGTCCATCACCATAGCAAACAAGAAGGGACTCAATGCCGATCCTTGATGTAGCCCCACCTCCACCTTGAACTCCTCCGTCTGACCTACAGCACATTTCACTGTTATCATACTCCTCTCATACATATCCTGAACTACTCTGACGTACTTCTCTGCCACTCCCGACATCCTCATACAGGACCATAGTTCCTCTCTCGGCACCCTGTCATACGCTTTCTCTAAGTCCACAAAGACTCAGTGCAGCTCCTTCTGACCATCTCTGTACTTCTCCATTAGCATTCTCTGAGCAAAAATTGCATCAGTAGTGCTCTTCCTGGGCATGAAGCCATACTGCTGCTCGCAAATATCCACTTCCCTTCTTAGCCTAGCTTCCACTACTCTTTCCCAGAGTTTCATTGTGTGGCTCATCAACTTTATACCTCTGTAGTTGTTACAACTCCGCACATCACCCTTGTTCTTAAAGATTGGCACTAGGACACTTCTGCTCCATTCCTCAGGCATCTTCTCACTCTCTAGAATCCTGTTGAATAACCTAGATAGGAACTCCACTGCTGTCTCTCCTAGACACTTCCACACCTCCACAGGGATGTCATCTGGACCAACAGCCTTTGCACTCTTCATTCTCCTCAGAGCCTTCCTCACCTCATCCTTTCTAATCTTTTCAACTTCCTGCTCCACAATGTTCACCTCTTCCCCCCTTCATTCCCTCTCATTCTCCTCATTCATCAACTCCTCAAAATACTCCTTCCATCTTCTCTGCACACTATCCTCACTTGTTAGAACCCTTCCATCTCTATCTTTAATCACCCTTATCTGTTGCACATCCTTCCCATCTCTGTCTCTCTGTCTCGCTAATCTGTACAATTCCTTCTCACCTTCCCTCGTGTCTAACCTGGCATACAACTCATCATATGCCTTCTGTTTGGCCTTTGGCACCTCCCTCTTCACCCTGCGCTGTGATTCCTTGTAGTCCTGTCTACTTTCTTCAGTCCTTTCGATGTCCCACTTCATTTTAGCTAGACTCTTCCTCTGGATGATGTCCTGTACTTCCTCATTCCACCACCATGTTTCCTTATCTTCTTTCCTTCTTCCTGCTGACACACCTAGCACCTTCCTACCTGTCTCGCTGATCTTTTCTGCTGTAGATTCCCAGTCCTCTGGAAGCTCTTCCTGACCACCCAAAGCCTGCCTCAATTTCTGTCTGAATTCCTCACAACCGTCTACTTTTTTCAACTTCCACCACTTGGTCTTCTTTTCCATCTTTCCTCCCCTCTTCTTCCTGACCACCAGAAACATCCTACACATCACCATCCGATTCTGTCTGGCTACACTCTCTCCTACCACTACTTTGCAGTCAGTGATCTTTCTCAGATTGGCTCGTCTACTTAGGATGTAGTCCACCTGCGTACTCCTACCACCACTCTTGTAGGTAACTCTATGTTCCTCCCTCTTCTGAAAATAAGTGTTAACTACAGCCATTTCCATCCTCTTGGCAAAGTCCACCACCATCTGTCCTTCTGGGTTCCTTTCCTTAACACCAAACCTGCCCATCACTTCCTCATCACCTCTGTTGCCCTCGCCCACATGACCGTTGAAGTCTGCTCCCACCACTACTCTCTCCCCTCTGGGAATACTCTCCATCACCTCATCTAACTCACTCCAGAATCTCTCCTTTTCTTCCAGCTTACAGCCTACTTGTGGAGCATAACCACTCACTACATTCAACATCATCCCTTCAATCTCTAACTTCAAACTGATCACTCTGTCAGACACTCTTTTCACCTCTAAAACATTCCTCACAAACTCCTCCTTCAGGATCACTCCTACCCCATTTCTCTTCCTATCCTCACCATAGTAAAACAGTTTGTATCCCCCTCCAATACTACGCGCTTTGCTACCCTTCCACCTGGTCTCCTGCACACACAGAATATCTACCTTCCTTCTCTCCATCATGTCCGCCAGCTCTCTACCTTTCCCGGTCATTGTACCAACGTTGAGAGTCCCTATTCTCAGACCTATACTCTTGCCTTTCCTCTTCTCTCTCTGCCTACGAATGCTTCTCCCTCCTCTCCTTCTTTGACCAACAGTAGTCCAATTTCCACCGGTACCCTGTAGGTCAACAGCACCGGTGGCGGTCGTTGTTAACCCGGGCCTCGACCGATCCGGTATGGAAATCGAATTGATGACTTGCATATTGGTTTTGGCATGTTTTACGCCGGATGCCCTTCCTGACGCAACCCTCTCTATTTATCCGGGCTTGGGACCGGCACAGAAGTCACTGGCTAGAAACCCCTGTGGCTAGATTCCACCACACACCACACCAGTCTTACAAATGCACAAAACACTCCCAGCAGTAACACACATCCACAAAATACACCCCACCAGTCTCACACATCCACCAAACAACCCCAATCACTCACACACATCCACCAAACCCACTCCAACAGTCACATGCATCCATACAGGCCAATGTGAGTGAAGTGGCTAGAATAGACCTTGAAGGGATTGAACCAGTAACCCGCCAGTTACAGGATGACAAAGTCTACCACTACGCCACTTTGCTGTAAAAAAAAGAAATTGTGTGGTCCAGGCCTTGGGATGTGAACTTGGATTGCTATACGTTATATTAAGCCCTGGGTGAATTGCACGTACACTGCATAGGAATAAAATATATAACCATTCATGCACCCTCCCCTTTTTCAAAAAAAAAAAATAAAAAAATCACTAGACCAGTGTTAACAGCTAACCAAATTTAATTCAGCTTGTCGAATGCCCTGGAAATCCTGGGAAAGCCTATAATGAGAGAGCCGGTAAGTAAAGGGGAGCAAAAGCTCTTGGCTACTCCCATACTACTTGCATAATTTTACTGTCTTAACCTGTCACTTTGTTGACAAAACAAACTAGAGTATAAACTCTTTTACAGATTAAATACAACCAACTTCCATGTAAATAATTGTACTTTTCTTCCCAAGGTGAACAAATAACATCAGACACACTGAAAACCATCAAGAAAAAAGCTTCTTCTATTGTTTTAAACTGTACCAAAACAAACAGGTTCACCGATACAAAGCAAAGCTCATCCCTAATATTTTGATAGCACATCCTGATTGGCTGCTACCTACCATGTCAGTCCAACCAGCTCTCTTCAAACCTTTTTGAAAAATCACATTCTGTATCTGAAGGTTAAAGGCTAAATTTTATTAAATGAAGCTACATAATTTGATTATGTCATTAGCTAAATGATCAAACAATTGGCAGACAGAACTGGATTTCCAACCCACAGTCGCAGTGTTAGTAGAGTCATGATCTCCTGTAAATCCTAGCAAGCTCATAGGTCCATAAACTGTGATCAGCTGGTGCTTTTAGAGTAGCAGGAACAAAAAAAATAAACATGAGAGAAGCCCTGTTCAAATGAATAGTTCTGAGGCAGAAGCAGTGTCTTGTTTACAGAGACGCTAGCTAGACACATGCTAGATCTTCTTGCTTTGTCCTGCTCCTTCAGCTTGAAAACAAAGGTGCTGGTCTAAATTACAGGTGTTAGGTATTTCACAGCTGAGCCAAACCTTTGCAATAGTGAGTTAATTACAAAATTTAATGTGAACTAGTACTTTAAAAAGCACTACTAAACAAAAGTCTATGTTCTTAAAGAAAAAGAAAGGATGCAGCAATCTAAAGTCTTTTACTAAAGACCCAGAGGGTTTCTTTTGCATGTCTCCATTTTTCAGCTGAAGAGTGGGGTTGTCAGAAAAGTTTGCATGGCTTACAATGACAAAACTCTGATTTACATAAATCATTGTTGTCTGTCCCCCTTCAACAACAAAAAAACTTACAGCACTGGAATGCCAGATACACGTGTGCATCTCACAACCCCTGTCAAAGTTTTTTGTTTTCAGATGTTTCAATAAGGTTGATGTTCTTCATCAATGTAACAGTATTTCAATCAACTTTAAAAGAGAAGGATTAATAATTTTAAAGCTCAGTTCCACCAAAGAAAATACAAATAAAATCACATATCACATATTTATTATATTTAAATGTGCTAAAGAAAGTCAGGCATTCAGTCAGTCAGGAAAAGTTCTGAGCCACTCTTTAAAATATGACTATATTTGACATTTCTGCAGGTTTAATTAATTGATTTTCTATTCTAAACCTGTAACTCCAATGCTAACAATACAATCCGGTTCATTAATGAGGCGAGAGCACCTTTCAAGTTCTTCTAGTTCATTCTTCACATTGGAAATGACAGACAATTGCATTAACAGAGGAAGGCTTCATGACGACTGAAGGTTAAAATATATACACAACAAATGATTTTAGGTCTATTTAAAGGTCACCTTTTTTGACTCTGTGATTTCTTATCACTACTTATCATGTTATGAAGTCATGTTTTAAGAAAGTATTCATTGATAAAACATTTTAGATTGTTAGATTTACTTGTTGTCTTTTTAGTGATGTAAATGAACAGAGGGGTTTTATGTGACATGTTCAGTTCTGGTTGTAGGCGGAGCCAAAACAAGTGAAAGATGCAATTGTAGTTATAGCAAGCAACCTGTGAACTTTAAAAATAATTGCATTCTGACTTGTGAAAAACATTATTTTAACCAGTGTTGCACAATTGTTTAACTACTGGCCTTGTAATAGACTTAAAAGAGTGTTTTTGCATAGCAACCACCTATTTCGGAGGATAGAGCTGACAGGTACTTGGCTACAGATTAGGTTGTCCCTCAAAAATACTTTTAAAAGCTATCCGTTGACTTTTAGCCATATTGGATGAGCCAGAGAGGGCTTAAAAACTTGTGTGTTTGCGTTTGTCAGGACCCTCTCTGGTAGTCAGCATACAGTTGATTACCGAAGTCATATTTTGATTATAATAAAAATAAAATACCGCTTTACTGTTTCTCTACTTCCTGACTCAAAAGTATTTCTTTGCAGACAATTGAAGATGATTTAATCCATTCCTCATTAAAGGAGTTGCTTTTTTCCCCTCTGAATAAACAGCAGTACAACATTTACCACTTTTTATTGTTTCTTTCACAACATTTAAAAGACTCCAAGTGATGAAGTGGGAAATGCTGTACTGTTCTAGTATTTTGTAACTGTTCCATACCCTTCCCTCTGTCTCTCTTAACTTATAATCGCTCAGCTATCGTTTTCCAATAAAGGCAAAATCAGTATCCAAAGTTTTGTACGGGCAACATTTTCTAGCGTTGCCTTAATTCTATAGTTGGAATTAATCAAAGTTGGAAATAATTTCAAAGGTAAAGTGTTGATCTTTGACTCAAAAAATGGCTGGACTTATGCTTAAACATATGTTTGATTTTCCATTATTTTTAACTCTTGTATTGATGCCTAATTCCTTCTACAATTTTCTACAAAAGGGCATTAGGGTTGGGGAAACTACAGAACATAATGAATCAGGGACTCCGGGAGATTACCTGGCATGACAGAATCTCTCAGTAAAGATCAACAGGAGAGCTTTACAGAGAGCCTTGTGTCATGGCGCCTGATGGAGAGACACTAACATGGCAGAACCTTTAGCCTCAAGCCCCTTCAGGTGGACTTGAGGGTAGGTGTTTTCCTGAGCTTTAGCTGAGTTGTTGCTTGCCAAATCTGTGAATGGAACAAACAAGGTTCACAGGAGCATTGTGTTAGCTCAGATGATCAACAGAAGAATTATCCAAACTAATCTCTGTGTCTTCGTTCATTTCCTTCCAAAGACCATTATAACAAATGCGGCACTTTAACAAATTATTCTGTAAAATTACAGGACAAATGGTTTGTTGGTTTTACAGAATTGGTCCTTTGTCATTATTTAACGGTTTTATCGATTGCATTCTTGGATGGCCGGTTTATTGAACAAGCACCTTTTGTAAAGGAAAAGGCGTGCTTATTTATTCTAAAATACTGTATTATTAAATAGCATGTTTCTGTCTGAATAGTGTCTGAAATAGTGTTGAAATAATAAATTATCAAACAAATCAGGAACTATGACAATACTCAACCAAAAACACCTGCATTTCCTTCAGTAGATCTCTCTCTCTAGCCCAGACAGAGCCCTGCTCCAGGTATTAAACAGACTGAACCCACACACTAAAATGTAACCCAGATTTGCATGTTGTACTAACAGAGGGAGGTGCACGCTGTGGTTCACAATACCAAATTTACATCTTCTCACACAGATGAAACCGCCTGACACGGCATCAATGGAGGAAATATCACCAAGAGTTTGAGCAACCACTAAAGAGAGCTTTTAGACCTCGGTATTAATTTGAATAATTGCCAACATTACTTTGATTTAAAAAAAAAAAAGAAAAGATTTCCCATCTGTTTTTAGACACTCTTTTTAATAGTTCCTCAAGATGATGAAAATCAGGAACATTCATCAAATTGTACCTTTTTTAGTCTGCTTTTAATCTTTGGTGAAAATTGCAAACGTGCAGGAGCGTGTTGATAACAGGAACAAAATAAACAATATGTGTAATGGTAAACATTCTTATTTCACAAAACATTCCACTTAATTGTATTGTTAGCTTTGAAATATTATTAGTGTTTTTTTAAGGTCCAGATCAGTTGGTGTAAACAAATAACATTGATTGTGAGAGTTCGTAAAGACAGACAAAAGCGCAGAGGCATGTGCTTCTCATCCCTGTGACGGTAACCTGCTTGAAGAGGTGTGGCCAGCTTCAGGTAGTGTGTTCCTGTCAGCCTAGGCACTTTTTGACTGCTCACTTCTCTCTTCGTCCTTCAGAAGACCACCAACCACCACATTAGATCGTCTTATGTGAGTGATTGTTTTTTACTGGTTTTGAAAGAAATGCTCAGATTTAGGGATTTTGCTGCATTAGCAAATGGAACAGATGGTCTGAACTATGCTTGGTATTCTTTCACCAGAATATATCTAGCAAGCAAAGGTCATTTGTTGCTCCAGACAAAGAACCTGTTGAAGAGAAACAGTGACACTTGTGATTTTCAAGTTGCTCTTGTACTGGAAGAGATTGAGTGATGCCGGTGGTTAAAGTGGAGAGCGACTCTCCCTCTGAAAGCACTCTTCCGTTGGCTGACAGTCAAAGAGCTGAGCCACAGAGAGGTCGTCGGAGAAAGAGGCCTCTGCAGCGTGGAAAACCACCCTACAGCTACATTGCTCTCATCTCCATGGCCATTGCAAACACATCTGACCGTAAACTCACTCTTGGAGGAATATACAAATTCATCACAGAGCGCTTTCCTTTCTACAGAGACAACTCCAAGAAATGGCAGAACTCAATCCGCCACAACTTGACTCTTAACGACTGCTTCATCAAGATTCCACGTGAGCCTGGTCGGCCGGGGAAAGGAAACTACTGGGCCCTTGACCCAAATGCCGAAGATATGTTTGAAAGTGGAAGTTTTCTACGACGACGTAAAAGATTTAAGCGCAGTGACTTTACAACATACTCATCATACGTCCATGAATCTCAAGTCTTCTCGCCAGTCCACATTGCTCGCTCCGCATATGCCAACTCCATCTACTCTAACATGAGTCCACCATATACACAGCAGCTGCAGCCAGCCTACTACCAGCCTTCTACCTCCAGCATTAGTGCAAGTCAACCCCGGGTGTTCAGAATCAACCCTCTCATTGGCTCTCCCAGCAGAGTGACGCAGAACACTGAAGCAATGCCTCAGCAGTCTTGTCGCAGCTTCAGTCCTGAAGGAGGCTCGTGTGGTTTGGGAGGGGCAGGCTTCCAGCAGCAGGCCTGCAGTGGAGAAACTGTGCTCTCCTGCTGCTCCAGCTCGTCTGGCACCATGGCCTTTGCCTACTCCAGCCCAGGACATGGACAGATGCAGGCCTCATACCCACAGGGCAGCGGACAGCACTACGGCCCTGCAGGACGGATGGCAATCGCCAACTTGTCCCCCACCGCTGGCGACTCTGTTGGAGACCCTTATGGTAGAAGCCCACCAGCACAGCTAGGCTCTTTTGTTCAGTACAATAACTCTGGGCCAATGGGAAGCTCAGGAGCCTACATCAGGCATCCAGCTTACTCAGGACACATGGACAGATTTGTGTCTGCCACCTGACATAGACCAAGCATCTTATGTCACAAAGGAGCAACGGGGAACATGTTTGCTAATTATGCAAAAACATTTTAAGACATGAGTGTAATTTAAAGTGCTTTTATAAGATACAAATTTACAATGATAAAATATTACAATGTCAAATCTTACGGAGCTGTTTAAAGGCAAAATCTCAGCAGGTTTTAAAGTTTCACACGAAAAAGTTACCCAAGACCAAACAGATGATGTTTTTTTGCGCATTTTCTATTAGGTTTATTCTTTCATTTCCCAATATACCTTAATTTAAGAGTTTATCATTGAATGATTTTATTCGAGTTGTTTTTTCAATGCTGATGCAACTTTTAATTTTTATTGCACAGTTAAAATGAAAACACACAAAACTTTTTTATAATAACCCTTACGTTTTGTATTTATAAAACACTTTCTTTGGCATTGTACTTAAAGAATGAATCCATATTTAGTTTGAATTGTTTCTTTTGATTTGATTTTGTTTCTTAAACAATTAAAAGTAATTGACTGATTTGAAAACAGATTTTTTTAGCCACACTGTAAACTGCAATTGTTTGGTTTTAGATTTTCTCTAGTTTTGGCTGTTACATTGTCTCATTGAAATACAAATTTGTATTTTTGTATTTTAAAGTTTGGAATTGTTGGAAAGGTTCAAGCTGCAACATAGCATCAAGCCCCAAGGTTTGATCAAGTCTCAAAGACTAAATTGAAGCCCTGAAATCTAGTAATAAGATTAAAACAGAACTACACAAAGGTATAAAAAGATATTAGGTGTACAGAAATGTGTGAATTCCTCTTCCCCAGAATTCATCATTGACAATTCAGCAATTTTCCACAAGGAGGGAAAGGAAAAAGTGGAGTAAGATGGGAAGGGTGGCTTTGATTTGAAGCATTGAGCGTCAGTGAAGCAGAAAAACACTAGGCTTGAATGGCTGGATTAACACTTCACAGGTGCTGGCATGATCACAATAACTTTGATTAATTACTGGAATGTCTGCTCATCAATCAGCCTTTATATGCATTTATGCAATTCAAACCAAGTGTATGAAAGCACTCAATCGAGAGTTTGTTACGGTTGTAACCAAAGCCGCGCTACATGAAATAAAACAGAGAACTTGTTCATATCAAAATGAATAGTTTATTGTCATGTACACAGACCAACATCTATGATTTATTATAGAACAGATTAAAACCAGAATCGAAGCATTAAAATATGATGACGGCAGTACATTTTCAACTGTAACATAAGTTAGTTATAATACGAATAAAATAATTGTAAATATTTTTCAACTCATCCAAGGAATTCTGCAAGTTTTTGTAATTCGGGGCAGGTCTCCACAAGATCAGGAATAGAGGTCAGTGTCTGAGGAAAGACAAGCAAACACATTTACAACAAATGTATCAGAGTGTTTTGAAATGAGAGCTTAGATGTTTGAATCTCTGCTGACCTTCCTGGTGGTCTCAATCATATCATCAAGCAGATGCAGTTCCCTCTCCAGCTTACTCTGGTTCAGGGCATGGACCCGTTGCTGCAGAAGCAAAGCACATTTGTTACAGACTCAGACAGCATAAAACACCTACTGAATCAGTGAGGGACAGAGAGCCGATAATTGACGAGCGTCACCCATGAGCCACGTCACACTGCAGTCTGCACTGAGGACCTGCGAGGGTTAAATCATAGGCAGCGTTGCTAGGGAGAAGGGGCCAGCCCTACACACTTTTAGAAAGCGCGTTGGAAGCAGTAAAACAAACTATGTTAAAGCTCTTTAAAAAAAGTTTCACAATTTTGTTAACACCCCCTGCCAGACCTATCTACCACTAATGACTGACAGGTGCAAAGGCTGTCCATCAACGGCCAAATAATAATGGAAACTGCACAAACAAAACAGATGGGCAACTCTCAAAAATGGGAAAATTCAAATAGCAGGTTTATCTTGCCTGTTTTGCGTGAGATGGAAAGAGTTTAAGAAGAAGGGCCAGGAGCTGATCAATTTCATGTCATTTGCATACAGCAAAATCACAAGAAAAGATGGAAGAGGAAGGGGCCCATGTTGTTGTTTAACAGCAGTCTTTTAAGATTCAGACAAACTGAGTGACTACTGACAGTTTCAGGGGATTATCCAGGGGTTTTGGAGTCCTATTTCCATGTGTGGATATGTTTTCAATTCCAACACCAAAATTCTGTTTCTCATTTGACCACTTTCTCATAAAATTCACTTTACAAGATGTGTTTAAAAAGATAATTTAAATCAGGAGTGAAACGGGTCTCAGAAAGTCCAGCCGTTAAATATGTTAGATATCTATATCTGCAGTGGAAGCGAAGACATCATCTTTTTGTTACTTGGACTGCTATAATCAACAAAGTCTGATGAGTTTTAAAGACAAGAACAGATGGACTTACTGGCACAATTGTGTAAAAGATTCTGCTTCACTCCATGGAGTAATTATTACATTTAGTATCCTACGAAGTGACCATTCTGAAGAAATACGATATAATTCACTGCCACTGCTCTTCAGATAGAATCAGACATGCTGCCAAAAATTGACTTTTTATATAATTATAATAAAAGATCTGATGTGTATTTTGAACTGTACCTTGAATTGTTCAGGAGAATCCTAATAATTGATATTACCCAATGTTCCCCAGCGGTCACCATCTATCCTTATTTCAACCCTTGCAGCTCGTTTTTGCAGATTTGAGGCTGATGTGGCTCACAGGCGACACTTGTTATTTCCATCATCCTCGATCTGCTGAAAACAACTACACCTGCTTCTACAGGTACTCTGGTGAACATTTGTCCAAGTAAACCAATAATATACAATTCACTAATGTGAAGTTCCAAAACAGCACATTTACTTCACAATGCAAAGCTTTTTAACAGTTCATAACAATAAATCAAAAGAATAAAATCTAGAAAGTGTATTTGTATAATGCTGTTAAACTTTTAGTTGTTTTCTCTTCAGACAAAATCAAAATCAAAATCTGTATAACAATAAAGGCTGGGTGAAAATATGATGACGATAATTACCATAAAACAAACTCTCTTGCTAAGATGATAGACTGTTGGCTAAAGAGTTTGATCGCTTCCGAACTGCTCCCTTTAAATATGAACAAAGCTAAACTTAAAATCATCACAAATCAATGCTTAAGAAGATATTATTTTATATCGTGTATTGTGCAACTTAATTGCAAACAGTTATCCATAAAATGTTTCTTATAAATAGGACCTAACCATAATCCCTTTCCTCAAATTGAGAAGGGTTGGTATATTACATCGGAGTTACTTTCAAAATATTCAGAAAAAAAAACTATAATTGCATAATGTTATTTCATTGGCCATCACTCTCACATTGTGTGACTGCTTGAATTGGTGTTCAAAATTATTTCAGTTAAAAGATCTGAGACTTAAAGATGTTGAAACTATCATGATGGAGTATAATAAAAGTGTTGGGAAAGAAACACTTTGAACTCTTGATAGTTCCTAATGACTTGTGAGCTATTAGTGCATTAACTAAGCTGAATTCATTGCAAGTTGTGACCCCTACTGCAATCTCTTACCAGGCGTGACGTTTACCATTATGATTATCAACTGCGACTGATATGAAAAAGGTATTGTGATACTTTGTTCAGCCTGAAGTACAATAGAACTGATGGCATGAACAGTTTTTTGGAGAATTTCAGATGACTAGATGAGCGAGAACCGAGAAATTTGAGACTTAACAAAACTCTGAGGTTTGACTATCTAGCATTGAAGCAGGTCAGACGTACATGCCGCTTAGCTCTCTCCAGAACCTTGATACGATTTTCTTCAGCTTCCATCAAACTCGCCTTGAGCTTTTCAACCTGAAATTGAATCAAAAACAATGGTAATGAATTGGTGACCGATTTTCTTTAACATTAACATCTTTATGCATCATTATTAACAATCGATTGAAGTATCTTGTTCCTCTATTTAACAGGAGTTAAAAAATATTCTACAGGTGATGTTTGCTCCCGGGATCAGACTGAAAAGAACTTTTAATGTTATTATATAGTGAAAGAATGATTAAAGCATCAAGCGTACCCAAAACATTTCTCATTTAAAACTAGAGTGGCATTGTTTAAATAATTTCCCCCCAAAAACAGGGCTATTAACTCAAGACGTAGCAAATGCTCTATATTGTGATAGAAAGATGCACTAAAAAATCTCTTGCGTCTTTAAACAGTTCAGATTTTCACATAACACTTTATTTGCACCAAGCAGTGCATTAAGAGTCTGTCATTTCTCTATGAATGTTACAGCTAGATTGAGCTGAAGATTTGGCTATATTTCAACAATGTTATGGGGGCAAACGAACAATGAATATTAACAAATATTGTTTAACAATCTATGATTTTGTTATGGCCAGTGTCTGATTTCTTTTATGTAGATACAAATACAGCAGAAACAAAACATGTGCAACAAGAACATCTTAACATAAACAATCACTCTACTCACTAAGTTTTAAAGGGAAACTGTATAGAAAACCGCAGAAATCATCAAAAAAGCAATCATCCATGGAGCACAGTTAACTTCCTGTTACTGCAAAGCCTTTTGCTGTATTTTTACAGGATTATTTATGTTAAAAACAGTTGCAGTCATTTTGTTGGGAAGAACCGACAATTTCTACACAGATAAGACATCACCCAGCTAGGATCTAACTGGCAAGCTTTGGGACAGCAGCATCAACTACTGGATAACAGCGCGTTAATCTTCAATCACTGTAACAACACCATAATTTAACACATAAAAAGTTTTTTTTATGAAAAACATCCCAGATTTTTTAGTTGTAAAAATATAGATATTAGATTAGAGATTAGCATACCTCTTTAAGCAGTTTGATTCTTTCATCCAATGTTTTAGTGCTTGTTGCCGATTGGTTGCCTGAGTGGTTTCGCTCCTCCCTCAAGACCTGAACCTCCACATGTGCCTGCTGCTCCAGTCGGCGTAACCCAGCAATTTCTCGACGCAACTCCTGTCTCACACAAACATGGCAAAAGATTCTAACCCATCAATCCAAAACCAGGTGCTTTCTACAGCTGTAAATACGTACATTATTCTCCGCTCTGTACGTGTGCATGACAGCCATACTCTCCTCCATCTCGCTGCAGAGCTTCCTCAGTTTTTTTTCATCCTTTGTAAGCAGAAACAAAAATGTAATAGGTTCCATCTTAGACTTTACACACCTATGCAGCTGCTGCATCTTTTTAAGAACATGAGGACTTGCGTGCCCTTATACAACAGCACTGAAAACTCTATGACTTTTTTGTTCTTGTGACTAAAGTTCCTTAGCTCGCAAGTGGGTGATGCTAACAGCACAATGCTCCTTTGAGCTGAACACAGACAAATGACAAGAAAAAGTGCATCTGCGTCTGTGTTTGTAAGAGATCTGTTCACCAAGAGCATAATGTTTCAAAAACACAGAACCCCTTCCACATTTTGTGTTTTTGTTCCATTACATGATATAGCAACGCATTAATATTTGCAATGCAATTAATGCCCCCCGCCTCCCTACAGTAAAATACAGTAACAAAAAAGGGACATAAAGCCTCTGCTGTAATGGCGGTCTTCCCATTATAATCTGTTCCTAGAAGATAAAGGGAGAACTTTCTCTACTTTATGAACTCAAAGAAATTTCGTTTTTTTTATTACATTTAGAAACAAAAATCTAAATAAATAAACTAAACAGTGCATTTGCATTTCTATAGAAAGGGTTTTCGCTCTCAAAAAATGGTTAAAAAAAAAAAACAATGCAGAAAACGTGATACTGCAACACAAGCAGTATCTGCATAGGTGTACAAAGACCTTAAGATTTGTAGGTCTAGAAAGTGAATCACCGTGGTTTTCTGCTGCAGCACTGCAGAATCTTTTTCAACTTGTGTCTGCATTTGCTCCAAGTCTTGCTTCATGTGGGAAAGCTCTTGTGTGTGTGTATGTGTTGCCTCTTTCAGCACTGCTTGGAGGTCAGATCTGAAAAAGAAACGTTTGAAATGTATCTGTTTTCAGATCAGAAATCCACAATGCAGTTATCAAGTCAAGCAATACGTTTAAGTTGTAAGAGGAAAAGTCCTGGATGGGTTTTCTACATCCAGTGACAATCCAGAGTGTGCAAAAAGTCCACATTGAACAATGCACCAACAGAAAACACTGTCAATGAATACAGTGAAGTAGTCACTTGCATTTTATTTTGACATGGTGGATGAAGTATGTTCGGAATTTAATTCATGCTTCTCGTATCAATACTATGTAGTAGGTACTGCATGAGCTGGCAAGAGATATTTCGCTAGGTCCTCTGGCTACTTATCCCTCCACCACTAAAGAGCAAAAAGAGAGTGAAAGCCTCTGAAACACTCACAGCTCCTTCTTCAGAGTCTGCTGCTCTGTGTTATTCTGGACTCTCAGCTGGCCCAAGTTCAACTGAAGATCTGAGATGGACTCGCTCAAATCCCACAACAACTGCAATAATCGAGAGCACTTCTCATCTGAAAACATACAAGAACACATTATGGCTATAGTTGTAGTTCAGAACTTGAATGTAAACTGGCAACAAAGGTTCACAGATTATCTTCTAAAATCACTTTGTTGTAGAAAATATTATAGGCACCAGTCTAGGTGTAAGCTGAGAGAAATGAGTGAATGTAATAAATATATGTTAAACCAAAAATAAGAGAAGCATGTGTTACCACACAATAGAACCTCTTCACTCAAGAGAAAACAAAGTAAACTGCATCTCACAAGGACTCATTAGCATAACTGATTGCACATTGATCTGCATTTAACCCAGTGTTTCTCAATTATTTTCTGTCGCGCCCCCTAGGAAGAAAAAAAAAAACATCTTGCGCCCCTCGCACAACTATAAATAGTATTAATTGTCTTTAAATTTGTTATAAGTACACCTCTGCATAACACAGTATACTTATTAACATTTAAGAGAGAAAAAAGAAAGAAATATGGACCTTAATAAAACTATAAACATTGTTTGACTGACCATGATTGCTGGTAATATTAGGCACGTTTTCACTGAAAAAACTCAAGTGGCTTATCAGCATGATTGAAGTGTAATGTCTTTAAGTGACGGCTTAATTATATTGGCTTCATGCTGTCTGCTTTAGACTCAGTAAGCACACATGTCTTTCCTCATCTCCCACCGCAGTCACAGTGAAGCCAAGCGCCTCAAACTCATACTCTGCCAATGAGAGCTCCACTGCCCCTAATATAGAGGAGTGCTATTGCACTTTATTCTAGAATAGTAAAAAAAAAAAAAAGAAAAAGAAAAAAGCATGTTCCCCGAGGTCAAACGCGCCCCCCTTGACGGAGCTTTGTGCACCCCCCAGAATAGTTCTCACTATTTGAGAACCACTGATTTAACCCAACATACCTTTAACCTCAGCTTGTGTGGTTTGAGGTAATCTTGTAAAAGCACTGGTTTCACTGCTAATGCCTGGTGTTGGCACCTCACTCTCTTCTGTAATACATGCAATGAAATGAGCGAGCAATACCAAAATACCAAAAACAAAGTTATTGATGAGCATCGTGTTCCAAGCTAGAGGTCAACTGTCTAAATGTACACATCAGGGGTGACAAAAGTTCCATTTTGAGACCCTTTTAAACTAAATTTATGAATCTATTTTTATGTAAGAAATTGCATTTACAGATTGATTATTGCGCTATTGTCATTCAATCCCTTTAATTGTGATTACTTGGGAAACCACAGTGAACCCTACAGATAGACATGTGTCAGAGTCTACTGTGAAACATTTATATTTAAGTGTAAAATCAAGTTTTTTTCATTTAAAAATAGCTATTATTTGTATAGTTATTGGCTTTATCATTTTGCATATTAACTTAATCTGACTGGAATAAGCACTTATGACATGAAATCGAACATGAACTGCTGGTTTTTCACATTCTGCTATTTACAATAATATTGTGTTTAACAAAATTGTTTATCTCTCTAGATCATGAATCAGTACAGTGTGAACTGAATAGCTCTCAGAAACTTGGGATGCGTGTGCTTGTTTAAGTTGGTCAGCATGTTTTACTGTAAAATTTTACTTTCAGCTGTGTTGTTTCCATGATGAAACTCCACAAAAATGGTAACTTTTCAGTGGCTGAATATTTTGTGCATCGTTAAACGGTAACTCTACAAGAGACAGGATAGCACAGTAGCTGAAAATAGCAAGAATCTACTAGCAAGCCTCAGTTTCAGAATGTTTACCTGAAAGGGGGATGTCTAAAGTTTAAATTGTATGATTGAATTTATATGATAATTATTATAGAATAATAGAAATAATCCTTGGACAAGTGTTCTTTTTTGCAAATTGTATCAGGTTGAAAAATGGTTGGAAATGTTTTCAGAGAAAAATAATGAATTGTATCTGGAGGTATCGTGGTCAGTAGAGAAAGAAAAGGCCTGATCAGGACAGGTCTAGCAATTCATTCTTCTGAAAGAGCATTCCTTTCCAGAAAAATAAAAGAAGGATAACTGACCTGAATCTTCACAGCTGAGTGTTTCAGATTCTTGAGTCTTCATCATGGCCACCATAACCGAGTCAACAAAAGAGCCTGAGTGATGCCTGAGAAACTGTGGGGTCTTATCCATGCTCTCCTGGATAGTGAAACACAGCAGCAATCATTCCAGTCCAGAGGAAAGCAAACAGCTCATCAAAGTACCATTAGAATGCATGAACAATAAACAGACTGTTTTGTATAAGCAGGGGTTCTAGATCACTTTCTTCTGCTTTCACATTCGTATTGTGAATGCTTTTCATTACCTGGTAATTTTGTTTTTAACAACATTGTATTTGCTAAGTAACACAATAAAAATGCAGCTATTGCAAATGCAGTCAGTAGTGAATTAAGATTCACTTATCATTCCAAAGTATAATAAACCTCATCGGGATTCAGGCATTCTGTATAAAGTTGTTTACACTAAGGTCAAGGATTGAAAAGTGGTGGTGGGCAGGGGAGTATACACTACATCAGTGGTTCCCAGCCTTTTTCCCAAGGGCACCCCATGTGCACACACAAAATTTCATGTAAGTACAAATGTACGGTCATGTCGTTTAATCTAGAACACATCTGACAGCTGCTCCGACTCTGTGTAGTTTTGACTTACAAAATTTTATCTCGCAGTTCAAGAAAGCACACAAGCATTTTGCCATGCTATAGCCTGCAGCGCACCTTTGTGTGTAGCAGGAGAGTTTGGTGCTCTTCATCCTCACACCATTGCATAAATTATCTCTGGTTGGCAGGACGAGCTTTAATTAAGTTTACAACCTTTAAAACTGTTGCCAGTGTGTCACTGAGGTCTCTGTTTTTTACTGGCGAGAGCTTGACGATGGATCACACAGTGGAAGATTACACAGAGTGGGCTCTTTTCCTTCAATATCTTTTTTCTACCAATCACAGTGGCAGCCAGGGAGGAGAGCGGTCTTCTATAAACAGACTTCACACTAATAAGCTGAAATTTTCGCAGTTTGTAACAGTAAGTTGTTTTTAGCGAGCGCGTGTATTGTTGCGCGACAGTGCAGTTTACACTCAAAATGTATTTTTCTACACAAGAACATGTCCTTCACAAAACACAGCTCACACACATGCAAAATAGCGTTTTGCGCTCTGAAAATTTGACTTTTTGCACAAAATTGTGATGCTATATAAACCAATATTTCTCTACCTCAACATTCATCCGCTCCCATGCCCCCCAGGTTGGGAACTACTGCACTATATATGTAGTACCAATTTTGTTACATGACAAATGATTTACAGATCTCATTTACTTCCCTGTACTGATTTTATGTACACAGAGGTGATTCTGTATAGGCTTAATTTAAGAAATGAAGCTTGAGGGTTTGACTACTGCTTATCATATAAAATAAATTTTTGGGGATGAAGGAGTTATTTTTTGAGTAGTGTAAAGACAAGTTGTAGTTGGATAAAGAGGCTGCACTTGCCCACTGTGCTTTGTTAGCATTTACATACAATTGTGCTAACCCTAGAGAGAGGCTTGATCATTGACTGTATATAACATAACATGTTATCAAAATATATCATCAAAATATACAGACAGAGCCTGCACTGTCTCTGATTCGGTGGCGTGGTCTGAAGCCCTTATTTCACAAAAAACCCTAACACAGAGTAACTGTAAATGCTGTAATTGAAGGGCGGAAATGTAACCATTACTTAATCATTTAACCATTCTTGATTAATAATCTCCAACTTCAATACAATTCAATGGACTCAATGACAATTTTAAGATGTCAAAAACATGAACAGAGTCCAAAAAGAGTATGGAAGGCCATTGCAATTAAAAATGTGCAAATGAGGCAGTGTATAAAGCTGTGCGTCCAGTAAAAATAATTTAAAGAAATCAGGTTACATGGGAAGAAATCAGTCACTGCTGCAGTGATCCAAGAGTGAAGCAATATCCCCAAATGCTAAATGCGTTTACATGCGTCTCCTCCATCTTTTGCATGTTACATGCAATCATGCAGAACCCTGTACAATATGTAAAATAAATTGTGATAAATCATGATTATTTTTTCAGATCAGACCTCTGAGGATAGGGATTCCTTTAGGACCCCAGAGAGAGTAGAAACTCTCTGGTTCAGAAGCAAGATATCGTTGCAGGCCTGAGCCATCTGCTCTCCCTGATCCAGAAGCATGCGCTGAGCTTTGTCCCGTGTGCTGTCCAGTTCCTCCTGAAGAGACTCTTTCTCAAGCCTAGGAGAAGAAATGTCATCAGCCCATTTTGTCTGCTACATTTGCTGTATAGACATAAAAGGGTGTGTTACCGCAGTTGCTCCTGTGTCAGTTTAAGGTCTTCACACTCTAGGTTTCTCTCTCGAAGGCCCTGTAAGTGGCAGCGCATTAACCGCTCACTCTCTTCCATCTGTTCTCGTGCCATTTCATTCTCCGCCTGGAGGAACTGATTGAACAAAGCAAAAACTGGTTTTGTGTAGAAGTGGCAAGACCAGAAATATATGAGAACAATGATGAAAAATCCTCACTTCAGTCATTTCTTTGAGACTGGAGAGTTCAGCCAAAACCTGCGGGAGCTGAGCAAGCTGTCGGCAGTGAAACTCAGCTTCAGTTTGAAGTTCTTTGATCAGAGTCTCTCTCTGGAATACTGCATCTTCATAAGCTTCTAGCTGTTTCCTGGAGGCCTCCAGTACTTCTTCCAGACTACCAAAAGAATTTGTACTCATTAAAAAAAAAAACATGAATACTGTAAATAAAATAAGAAGAGGTAAAACTCAATATACCCGTTTGCTCTATTATTAGCTTGCTGCGTGTCACACATTGACTGCTGCAACCTAAAAAAGAAATGATTACAGTTGCATCTAGATGACATTTGCATAGAAATATGTACTGTATAAACATTCTGCCTCAAGAAAAGGGTCTCAACAAAACTTGTTCATAACAGAATGATACAAGCAAAAATAAAATTCTGCTTAGTTTTGTTTGTTTTTTTTAATGCCATGTCAGCAACAAAGGCTATCTTCATTGAAAAAAATGTCATTATCAATCATAAATACAGGTCTTCATAAATCTAGCCACAGAGGTTTCTAGCCAGTGACTTCTGTGCCGGTCCCAAGCCCGGATAAATAGAGAGGGTTGCATCAGGAAGGGCATCCGGCGTAAAACATGCCAAAACCAAATATGCAAGTCATCAATTCGATTTCCATACCGGATCGGTCGAGGCCCAGGTTAACAACGACTGCCACCGGTGCTGTTGACCTACAGGGTGCCGGTGGAAATTTAACTACTGTTGGTCAAAGGAGAAGAGGGAGAAGGATTCGTAGGCAGAGAGAGAAGAGGAAAGGCAAGAGTATAGGTCTGAGAATAGGGACTCTCAACGTTGGTACAATGACCGGGAAAGGTAGAGAGCTGGCGGACATGATGGAGAGAAGGAAGGTAGATATTCTGTGTGTGCAGGAGACCAGGTGGAAGGGTAGCAAAGCGCGTAGTATTGGAGGGGGATACAAACTGTTTTACTATGGTGAGGATAGGAAGAGAAATGGGGTAGGAGTGATCCTGAAGGAGGAGTTTGTGAGGAATGTTTTAGAGGTGAAAAGAGTGTCTGACAGGGTGATCAGTTTGAAGTTATAGATTGAAGGGGTGATGTTGAATGTAGTGAGTGGTTATGCTCCACAAGTAGGCTGTAAGCTGGAAGAAAAGGAGAGATTCTGGAGTGAGTTAGATGAGGTGATGGAGAGTATTCCCAGAGGGGAGAGAGTAGTGGTGGGAGCAGACTTCAACGGTCATGTGGGCGAGGGCAACAGAGGTGATGAAGTGATGGGCAGGTTTGGTGTTAAGGAAAGGAATCCTGAAGGATAGATGGTGGTGGACTTTGCCAAGAGGATGGAAATGGCTGTAGTTAACACTTATTTCCAGAAGAGGGAGGAACATAGAGTTACCTACAAGAGTGGTGGTAAGAGTACGCAGGTGGACTACATCCTAAGTAGACGAGCCAATCTGAGAGAGATCACCGACTGCAAAGTAGTGGTAGGAGAGAGTGTAGCCAGACAGCATCGGATGGTGATGTGTAGGATGTTTCTGGTGGTCAGGAAGAAGAGGGGAGGAAAGATGGAAAAGAAGACCAAGTGGTGGAAGTTGAAAAAGGAAGACGGTTGTGAGGAATTCAGACAGAAGCTGAGACAGGCTTTGGGTGGTCAGGAAGAGCTTCCAGAGGACTGGGAATCTACAGCAGAAGTGATCAGGGAGACAGGTAGGAAGGTGCTAGGTGTGTCAGCAGGAAGAAGGAAAGAAGATAAGGAAACATGGTGGTGGAATGAGAAAGTACAGGACATCATCCAGAGGAAGAGGCTAGCTAAAAAGAAGTGGGACATCAAAAGGACTGAAGAAAGTAGACAGGACTACAAGGAATCACAGCGCAGGGTGAAGAGGGAGGTGGCAAAGGCCAAACAGAAGGCATATGATGAGTTGTATGCCAGGTTAGACACGAGGGAAGGTGAGAAGGAATTGTACAGATTAGCGAGACAGAGAGACAGAGATGGGAAGGATGTGCAACAGATAAGGGTGATTAAAGATAGAGATGGAAGGGTTCTAACAAGTGAGGAGAGTGTGCAGAGAAGATGGAAGGAGTATTTTGAGGAGTTGATGAATGAGGAGAATGAGAGGGAATGAAGGGGGGAAGAGGTGAACATTGTGGAGCAGGAAGTTGAAAAGATTAGAAAGGATGAGGTGAGGAAGGCTCTGAGGAGAATGAAGAGTGGAAAGGCTGTTGGTCCAGATGACATCCCTGTGGAGGTGTGGAAGTGTCTAGGAGAGACAGCAGTGGAGTTCCTATCTAGGTTATTCAACAGGATTCTAGATAGTGAGAAGATGCCTGAGGAATGGAGCAGAAGTGTCCTAGTGCCAATCTTTAAGAACAAGGGTGATGTGCGGAGTTGTAACAACTACAGAGGTATAAAGTTGATGAGCCACACAATGAAACTCTGGGAAAGAGTAGTGGAAGCTAGGCTAAGAAGGGAAGTGGATATTTGCGAGCAGCAGTATGGCTTCATGCCCAGGAAGAGCACTACTGATGCAATTTTTGCTCTGAGAATGCTAATGGAGAAGTACAGAGATGGTCAGAAGGAGCTGCACTGCGTCTTTGTGGACTTAGAGAAAGCGTATGACAGGGTGCCGAGAGAGGAACTATGGTCCTGTATGAGGATGTCAGGAGTGGCAGAGAAGTACGTCAGAGAACTTCAGGATTTGTATGAGAGGAGTATGACAACAGTGAGATGTGCTGCAGGTCAGACGGAGGAGTTCAAGGTGGAGGTGGGGCTACATCAAGGATCGGCTTTGAGTCCCTTCTTGTTTGCTATGGTGATGGACAGGTTGACAGATGAGGTCAGACAGAAATCTCCATGGACAATGATGTTTGCAGATGACATTGTAATCTGTAGTGAGAGTAGAGAGCAGGTGGAGGGACACCTGGAAAGTTGGAGGTCTGCTCTAGAAAGAAGAGGAATGAAAGTCAGTCGTAGTAAGACAGAATACATGTGTTTGAACGAGAGGGAGGGAAGTAGAACAGTGGGGTTACAGGGGGCTGAGGTCAGGAAGGTGGAGGAGTTTAGGTATTTGGGGTCAACAGTCCAGTGCGACGGGGAGTGTGGAAAAGAGGTGAAGAGGCGAGTGCAGGCAGGTTGGAGTGGGTGGAGAAAAGTGTCAAGGGTGTTGTGTGACAGAAGAGTGTCAGCAAGAATCAAAGGAAAGGTGTACAGAACAGTAGTGAGACCAGCTATGATGTATGGGTTAGAGACTGTAGCAGTGAGGAAGAGACACGAGGCAGAGATGGAAGTAGCAGAGATGAGGATGTTGAGGTTCAGTTTAGGAGTGACAAGGATGGACACGATTAGGAACGAGCACATCAGAGGAACAGCTCAGGTTGGTTGTTTTGGAGACAAAGTCAGAGAAGCCAGATTGAGATGGTTTGGACATGTGCAGAGAAGGGATAGTAGTTATATTTGTAGAAGGAGGTTGGAGATGGAGCTGCCAGGCAAGAGAGCAAGAGGAAGGCCAAAGACAAGTTATATGGGTGTGCTGAAGGAGGACATGAAGGTAATTGGTGCAAGAGTAGAGGATACTGAGGCCAGAGTTAGGTGGAAACAGATAATTTGTGATGGCAACCCCTAAACTGGGAACAGCCGAAAGAAGAAGAAGAAGAAGAAGAAGAAGAAATACAGGTCTTCATAAATATTTAAAAAGACATGAACATAATTTATAAAGGATTTCTTTCAGTTTCAGATGTGATAAAGAGTTTAATATGTTAACACAATTTTTTTAATTAAAATTTGGCTTAGAAAATGAAATGATGTCATCCATCGAAAACATGCATTATTCAGAAAGCCTCTGGTGAATGACAGGTAGAATGTAGCTCTGGCTCAAAACTCGTTTCAAGCTCTCTGGGGCAATGTTGGGGACTATGAGGACTGGGCTATTTTTCACTTTTGTTTGAGGGACAAATGCTGGATCACAAAACATGTCATTCTTTATGATGGTCAAACTAATATTAGATGCTAGGCTTGATATTCTACCACAGGAGGCATCTTCAATTATGCATGCTAGAAGTTGACAAAAAAACTCAAATAAATGGTGGTAGACAGTAAAAATCACTTTTGACCACAAAATGTCTGGATCCATGGTAACTCATCTGAGATATGTGACAAAAGTGAGTTAGACAAAAGTCTCAAATAAGGGGTGCAGGTTTTCCATCAGTCAAATGGTTGAGGTTATACTTACAACATTCAGGATCAACACTCTTCCTGCACCAAAATGTACATTACATTTACATTTATGCATTTGGCAGACACTTTTGTCCAAAGCAACTTACAGAAGGGGAGAGACTATATGCAATTTGTTACACAGTTACAAGTCTATCTAAGCTTGCTCATAATAGAAGTTGTATCAGTTGATGGAAGAAAACATTTATATATTCATTCATTCATCTTCATGTCGGCTTTATTCCCTTTCGGGGTCGCCACAGCGGAATGAACCGCCAACTCACTGGCATATGTTTTACGCAGCGGATGCCCTTCCCTGCCGCAACCCATCGCTGGGAAACATTCACACACACATTCACACTTTAACACTATGGGCAATTGTTCTTATTCAATTCACTTATTCCGCATGTCTTTGGACTTGTGGGGAAACCGGAGCACCCGGAGAAAACCCACGCGATCACGGGGAGAACATGCAAACTCCACACAGAAATGCCACCTGCCCCAGCCGAGCCTAGAACCAGCGACCTTCTTAGTGTGAGACGACCGTGCTACCTACTGCGCCACCGTGACGCCGTACATTTATATATTTTTTTTAATATATATATATATATATATATATATATATATATATATATATATATATATATATATATATATATATATATATATATATATATATATATAGTAGATGTTCTCTGAAGAGAAGAGTTTTCAGTTGCTTTTTGAAGGCTGTTAGTGTTGCTGGTTTCCTGACCGGATCAAGGAGTTTGCTCCACCAGCAAGGTGGAACAACCAATGTACCATTTGTTTTATACCCAAAAAGTCACATTTAAAAGCATTCACACATGTACCGTAATCGTCGAGATGATTTGTAATTAACAGTCTCATTAATTAGATCACTGCTCTGCATTAGCTCAAAGAGGAGTCACCAAGGCATTCAAGGTATTTTATTCAGTATATAACCCCTCGAGCCAGGATATCAGAAAGCCTCAATCAATCAATCAATCAGTTTTTATATAGCGCTTCTTTAGCAATTGCTTTCAAAGCAGCTTCACAAAGTCCCCATGAGGATCAGGCAGAGCAGACAGGAGTTCCCTCTGAGAGGGGACTCCCGCTGACTGAGGCAGGTGCTAATCACCTCCCCAGCATAAAGAACATACAAACTAAAAATCCATCGATGAACGGTTTGCCGGACAGGACCTGAAAAACAAAAAACAAACAAAACAAACAAAGACAAAACAGGAACTAAGAAATGGAGAAAACGGTTAGTAAACTGTAACATAGACAACAAACAAGTGATCAGCATCAGCTGCAGGAGGAGAGATAAATAATGAGGATAGGTTAGAGAGGAACATTGAACCACATTGTTTTTTTCAAACAGTTTGTATTTATATGGTGCTCAGGCACCATATCTGTTTAGACAAATACCAAGAGAGAATTATTGGAATGCCAGTTTAAACAGATATGTTTTTAATTTAGTTTTGAAATCTGTGAGCGTAGTTGAGCTGCGGACAACATCCGGTAGTTTATTCCAGAGCTTCGGGGCTCTATATGAGAACGCTCTTCCACCTTTTGTGGATTTACTAACCTTTGGTACAATCAATAGTCCTGCTTCTTTTGATCGGAGAGAGCGAGCTGGAATATATCGTGATAGGAGACTGCTCAGGTAGAGCGGAGCCGAGCCGTTCAGAGCCTTAAAGGCAAGGAGCAGAATCTTGTAGTCAATGCGATATTGTACAGGAAGCCAATGAAGAGAGCACAAAACCGGTGTAATGTGATCATATTTCTTTGTTCTTGTGAGAACTCTAGCTGCTGCGTTCTGGACTAACTGTAATTTTTGTAGCGTTGCAGCTGAACAGCCGGCTAACAGAGCATTACAATAATCCATTCTGGAAGTCATGAAAGCATGCACTAATTTTTCTGCATCTACAATAGACAGCATGTTCCGCACTTTAGCAATATTCCTGAGGTGAAAGAAAGCAGTCTTAGTAACATAAGAGATATGGTTCTTAAACGTCAGTTCACTATCTATAATAACGCCAAGATTTTTAACTGTAGTGGAAAAATGAACAGTGTGTCCCCCCAGTTCCATATTTAAAGCAGAGAGATTCTGTAATTGCTTTTTAGAGCCAATAAGTAATATTTCTGTTTTATCTGGATTTAGCATAAGAAAATTTTCATTCATCCAATCATTGATATCAGCGACACATTCTGAGATCTTATTTAGCTTTAAAGGGTCGTTAGGTTTTGCTGATATATAGAGCTGGGTGTCGTCTGCATAGCAATGGAAACTAACACCATGTCTTCTAATAATTTTGCCAAGGGGCAGCATGTATATTGAGAATAGGATGGGTCCCAAAACGGATCCTTGAGGAACTCCATGCTCTACTGCTATTGTGTCCGATGAGTCTCCATTTACATGAACAAACTGACTCCGGTCAGAGAGGTAAGAGTTAAACCATCTTAGAGCCTGGCCCTGGATGCCTGCATTGTTTTCTAGTCTCTCGAGGAGAATCCTGTGATCTATCGTATCGAAGGCTGCACTGAGATCTAGCAGAACTAGAAGAGAGATATTTCCTTGATCCCAATCAAGTAATAGATCATTTGAAATTTTAACCAGCGCAGTCTCTGTGCTGTGATGCGCTCTGAATCCAGATTGAAGTTCTTCATAACAGTTGTTCTTCTGTAAGAAGGAGCTGAGCTGTGCTATAACAACTTTCTCTAATATTTTTGACAAGAACGGAAGGTTAGAGATTGGCCTATAGTTGGATAACTCAGTAGGATCCAGGTGCGTTTTCTTGATTAGTGGTTTAATTACTGCATGTTTTAGCTGTTTGGGAACGTAACCTAGCGTTAGAGATGAGTTTATAATATTTAGAAATGGTTCTTGAGCTATTTGTAGCAATTCTTTCAGTAATTTTGTTGGTACAGGATCTAGAGAGCATGTTGATGATTTAGACGCTGTGATTATTTTTAGCAGTTCTTTCAGGTCAATATTTGAAAAATTCTGCAGTGAGTGAGTCAAAGTTATAGGGTTTGAGTTAAACTGCTTTGATTGAATATGAGTTTTAGTAATTTTGCATCTGATAGAGGTTATTTTATTTGAGAAATAATTCATAAAATCATTGCTGCTAAATTTTATAGCTGCATTTGAATCTGTCGATGTTTGACTGTTTAGTAAATTAGCCATTGTTTCAAATAAGAGGCGTGGGTTATTTTGATTTGTTTCTATTAACTTGTGATAGTAGTTAGTTCTTGCAGTTTTTAGTGCTAGTCTATATTTAGACATGCTCTCTTTCCAGGCAATTTTGAATACTTCCAATCTAGTTTTTTTCCATTTACGCTCATAGTTTCTGGTTTGTCTTTTTAGCACCTTTGTATTATCATCAGACCACAGAGTGGCCTGTCTATCTCTGACTTGTTTTAATTTAAGCGGGGCTACAGTGTCTAGGGTGTTAACGAGAATATTATTCAAACTGTAGGTGATCGTTTCAAGTTCATTTTCATCTGCAGGTACTCTAGAAAGTTGAGTAATATCTGGTAGGTTTCTTATAAATGCTTCTTTAGTATTTTGGTTTATATTTCTCCCTAGTTGGTAGCGTTGAATGCTACTGCTAATGTTTATAGTCTGCATAGCACAAGATACAAGATAGTGGTCTGAGATGTCCTCACTTTGAGGCGATATAACAATGTCACTTAGGTCAATGCCATGAGATAGAACCAAATCTAGAGTGTGGTTTAGACGGTGAGTTGCGCCGACCACATTTTGCTTAAACCCACATGAATTTAGGAGGTCTGTAAAGGCAATACCCAACGAGTCTTTTTTGTCATCAATATGGATGTTAAAGTCTCCAAAAATAAGTATTTTATCTGCTTCGACCAAAAGATGTGCGACAAAATCAGCAAATTCTTGAAGAAAGCTAGAATTGTGTTTTGGTGGCCTGTAGACAACAGCTAATGTTACAGAGAATGCACATCTTTGTTTTGATTTTGCCGGTGTAACATGGAGCACAAGTACTTCGAAGGATTTAAATTTATGTTCTGTCTTTTTGGTTGTGTTTAGGGTATTTCTATATATTGTGGCAACACCTCCACCACGACCAGTTGAGCGCGGTTCATGATTGTAACGGTAATTTTTGGGTGTCGCTTCATTCAATCCAAAATAATCGTTTGGAGTGAGCCATGTTTCAGTTAGGCACAGTATGTCAAGGTTCAGTTCTGAGATTAATTCATTTATGATTACAGCTTTTGGTGTAAGAGATCTAATGTTTAGGAGACCAAATTTTACAGAGTACGTTTGCGAGTTGTATAATTTGTAGTCTAATTTTATATTGATCAGATTATTGGTGTTAAGTAATTTGTTGTTTATAGTTATTTTCTGTTTTCGTGGTATGGACACTGTTTCGATAGCAAATGTTAGGTTTTGACAGGTTTTAGGTTGGTTTCTGGGGCAGTGTTCAAAGGTGTTATATTTGGCATTATTTAGTCAGATGCTAATAAGGGCCCTAGTGATGTTATCTGACAGAAGTTTAGAGCCTAGCTTGCTTGGATGGAGGCCGTCAGGACGGAAGAGATTAGGGCGCTCCCAGAAGAGATTCCAGTTGTCAACAAACAATAACTGCTCTTCTCGACAGAAGGTGGTGAGCCACTCTCTGAGCGCAAAAAGTCTGCTGAATTTATCGGTTCCCCTTCGATACGTTGGCAGAGGGCCAGAGACGATAATTTGGGTCGCGGGTGACAGGCGGCGAGCAGTGCGGATCAGTTTACTGTAATCCGCTTTTAGCACCTCTGACTGACGACGAGACGTATCATTAGAGCCGACGTGCAGGACCACAGCCTTGATGTTGCCATCAGGCTTCAGGATTGCAGGTAAACGTGCGGCTAAATCAAGAACCCTAGCACCGGGGAAGCAGTGCGTACGTGCTTTGTTCGTACCGACAGTCACTTGGACGTGTCGGACGATGGAACTGCCAATCACCAGAGTGTTCATCTCAGGTTCGCTGAGAACTGTGAACCGGTTCTGGGTGCGGATCTGAAAACTTGGTTGCGCGGGAGGAGTGAAGGCCCCCCGAGGACGGGTTCGCCTTCTCCTCTTCTGATCACAAAACAAGAAAGTGGGACTGTGATGGTCCAGTGCTGGCGTGCAGTTTACTGCAGCAGCATCTGTCCTTCTGTGCACAGACGCTGAATTAATATTAGAATTTTTATGAGCGGAGATTGCCACACATTGTTCCTTGAGCTTGGATCTTTTGGCCTGTAAGAGGCTGATCTGAAGCTCAATATCTGCTAATTCGGATTTGATGACGCTGAGATCGAATGACTCCTGATCTTCGCAATTTGGTGAGGAACAGTGTGGTGAGGCCATATTATGTAGAGTAATATCTATCTGCTTTATCAATATTGTTTAGGTTATTATTTATTTAATTAGACTGTAGTTAAAAAGTTTTTAGCTGCACTAAACTATAAACTACACTAACACTGTTGTTTAATGGGGCACGGTAAAAATAAATAAAAGCGAGCTTCGCAACCAAATTTGCTTGGTGTTTAACTAGGTTATAGGTTTAAGGAATCAATTTATTTGTTTATTTCTTTATATAAATCTTAATATTGATTATTTTATTTATAGAGTTTCAAGATAACTAACAAAAAATAAATAATTTTTTTTTTTTTTTTCCCTCTAGAGTTTGTTATAACTTATTGTTGAGCTTATTTTTCAGTTTAGCCTACTATGGATTGAACAGCCTTGTGCAGGTCAGTCATTCACAAAGACAGCTGAAACCGTAGCTAAAACTATTTTTTCAGTTTAGCCTTCTATGGATAGATCGGCCTTTAACAGAACCGTCAGTCACAAGGGAAGCTGAACCGAAAGAGCCAAATTTGTGTACTAGTTGTATTAATGAGTATTTCGTCTAATTAATTGTTTAAAAAAAGCCTCCCTTCTCTTAAGATCTGGAATTCTTATACCCCCCTACACCAGTTTGATTACATCCCCTCAAAAACACATTTTCAATTTTGGTTGTTCTTAAGAGGATGTCCTGACACCATTGGTTTCTAAGAACTGCTGTTGGGTCAGTTTGACCCACTCTTATACAGTACATGTTTACAAGTTGCATCTCACATAGGAGCGGAGAAGGTGGGTCTATGGCATCTTAAGATCCTGCAAGGCATTATACTCAGACTTAATTACAATGTAACCTCTTTCTACTCAAATGTCAACTTGAAGAGGCTTTCAGAATGCAGGCATGCACATAGAGAGCAGAGACCTGCACGCAGAGTGACACAGAACTAAGACTTTTAATTTAAACACAAAATAATCAACGAATCTCAACTTCTGTACGTTAATACCCAGTAGATATCCTGGGGTCTTACTGTTGGGAAATATTGAATTATTTTCTTTTTTCCTTAATGTGTAAAAATGATTTAAAGAGAAATACATGAAGTGTCATGAAGATTTTTTTTTTTTTGCTTTTTTGGATTTATGTATTTAGCAGACCGAAAACATCTTTAGGATTTCAGCTCCAAGTTCTTTCAAATTGTAAGTTCAATGCACAAACCCAGGTACTGTAATTTGATGACTTGTGAACCCAAAGAGCCTAAACACTTGAAAAATGTTTGCTTTAAAACATAAAAGCAAAGTGTTTATTTAAAGGCAAATTTGAGAAATTGCACACGGTGGATAAATTGATTTCACACTTTGATGGCGTCATGAGGGGCAGTCCTTCACTGGTGCTGAGCTGTTTATGCTACAGAAGTAGTCGCTCGCATGACTAATCTATAAAGCTCCTGATTGGTTATCACGTCTGTAAATATCTATCAAAGTTTAAATATTTTTACTACTGTGGCACTGTCCACAACACAATACCTTCTCCATCTTCTAACACATATTCAAGGTTACACAAACCCAGTGACTTGCATGTAAATCACTCGCAACCACACAACATCTGCTCTTGGTGAAAACACACAGTGGGTCTTAACATCTTGATAACACCCAACCCATCACAGCGGGCGTGATGACAACTGATGCGCGGCCACATGCGGTTTCGTGCAGCAGCAGCCCTATGTGTCTGTTATAAGGTGTACTTTATGCAGATTTGAAAATGCAGCAAGCACTAGTGAGCATACGTATGTGAAGTTAAATGTGTGACAATAAGCAGACATTCAGCCGCACTTACATTTATGTTGGATTGAGAAAACCAACATACTGTTCTGTCTTCTATTTCTTTGCAACTGTTCTGACTGTATTTCAAACTTCCCTTTCCTTTCATCTTCTTCTTTGCAACTTCTTTCACCATCATATTCTCATCAATATTAATTCATAAACATATGTTTGATCTAATAATTAATAGTCTTATGCTTCTACTTTAGAAGTTTACTTAGTTAAAAGAACTTAATTTAAGCAACATACAAATGAATTATTCATTACATTATAGAAATGTGCTTCATTTAAATGTAGTTTTTTTTATTTGATTTTGCTGTATTTCATTATCTTTAATTTATAAACTTATTTTACAGTAGAATAAATAAGGTGGATTCTAAATAAATAAATAATAAATCTAGCTTTCAGACACATTTGATATGCTTATAGTCTGCTGTTAAGACCACTTTTTGAGTGTGTGTGTGTGTGTGTGTATGTATATATATATATATATATATATATATATATATATATATATATATATATATATATATATATACACACACACACATACATACACACCACTTGTCACAACATCCTACTGGTTCCTGGCGCTAATCAAGACCACGCCGACTATATATATATATATATATATATATATATATATATATATATATATATATATATATATATATATATATATATATATATGTATTGTTGACAAGTAGGGAGTGGTTTTAAGTGTAAATTTAGGTTTTTGTGTAAGGAAGTTTGCTTGTCACCTATTTTGGTTTGTTTGATCTTCACTACACTCCTGGGGCCTGTACCATGAAGCTGGATTAACTGGCTAGCCCACTAAGTTTAGGCTGATTACTTAAGCCACACAACTAACCTGCACTGGAGAAAGCTATGTTCTGAATTAGAGATCGCACGCTTACATTTGCTCAATCAGCGGTTATAAAAGAACATTAAGTGATGTAATACTAGCGTCTGTAACATTACAGTCCTCCCAATCCTGCGCATATTTGTGCGCTAATTGTTAAATTCGAGACAAGGATTTAGGGATGGACAAAATCCCTAAGCATTTCCTGACATGCATTTGCATGAAGGATACAGATTTTATGCTGAAAGACTATCTTACATTTGTGAGCTTCTTCACACATATAAAATGTGACACATAGAAGTTACGCAGATTAATGTACCACAGATAATGTGTTATACTGTTAACCTGCTCCAGACCCTAATTTTTATCTGCTGCCATGATCGTTTTGCAAAACAATTATATAGATCTTTTCAATTTAAACATACATTTGTAGACGAAAAAAAGCACTTTTTGTAGAAAAAAAGCATTTAATTTTTATTGTAATACAACCACAACATTTAAAGTTTTAATATAGCACAAAAATATATGTAAAATATAAAACAATCATCGTATTTTCTAACTTTAATCTCCACAGAGAGAGAGAGAAAAAAAAAAAAAACGATTTGGCTTTATTCGTGTTCATCATGATTGGTTATTCAGTGCCAATGTCAGTCTTTTACGTGTACCCGCCCGTGAACTAATCTTAGTTTAATCAAAGCACGGCTTGACAAAGAAAGATGATGAGCTGCTTCATGGTACCGATTATGCCAAGTCAAGTCAAAACCTATCCAGTAATACGGCGTTTGTAAAGCTATGTTCATGGTACAGGCCCCTGAGGTATGTCCCCACGTGAGTAAACTTTTTTTTAAATAAATCAACTTTTTCATTGACATCTCATTGTTCCCTTTTAAATTCTTTTATATTACTCCTGACCCTAGACCAGGACATAACACTGCATATACTGAAATTATTAATCAAAACATTTATTAGATTAAATACATCAGAAAATAAAAGTAAATAAAAGACATTCTCAGGAGTTAATCCATCAATTCAAGCAATATTAATGTTAATAACGTTAATGTTACTCATGCTAGGTATAAAATCACACTTCTCAACAGCTCAACTTTTAAAACGTCTAAAGTCTATCTGGCAAAAATGTTGAATGCGCTTTTCAGGAAGCAGCTGTTTTTCACAGAGCCTTTAGAACATAAATAATAACCAACTTCCTCCAATCAGGACGAAATTTAAGTGGATCACCTTTATTCTCAAATCTAACCTTCAAGCCAGACAACACTGGTATCTGGTCACATGGGTTTGTACACACTCTTTGACATGTTTGCTATGCAAATGCATTTCACATTTCATAACTGTTGCTCTACAACACTCTACAACAAATGTCATGAAACAGAATTTGGAGACATACACAATTGCAGAGAAGTTGCAGAAACTTCAGATTTTTTGGACCGGCAGAGCAATGGACCCATACATGACAGGCTAGTGTTTCTAGCTAAGAAACTTTAATTCACTTCAATCCGACGTAATAATTTGGTATGTTTATCTTTATCATGGTTAATGGCATTCTTTTTTCTTTTTTTCCCCCCTTTTACAGCATTACATTATTTTTCACTATATTTCTTTACATTTTAAGCAGAGTCTTATTTTACAGCTATTTTATATTGCTGTTTGCTAACCTAGTGTACAGGGTTAAATCTTCACGTTTCACTTTTTTCCTAAATGTATTATTATTAGTCCCTAAATGTAACAGAACCGCATCACTTCTTTGAGTTCATCTATAGAAAAACACTTGTGTTGTGTAAACAGAACTAGTGTGCTCTTCTGATATAGAACAAGCAGCTCTGTGAGAGGCTTTATGTCCTTTCAGAGAACCCATACAAACTGGAAGACAGCACTTCCGCATTGTGTACGAAGAACTCCTTTACTGTAAGTCACTGTGTTTTCATCAAACAAAATGCAAAAACACACTACTCCTGAAAGTGGTGTTATGTGTGCGTGTAAGAGAAATGAGCTATCCACTCACAGAGATCATCATTTCTTAAACAGATGCACTTGTGTTGATTTTTTACTCTGTTTTCAGCTCAAAGGAGCATTGTGACTTTAGCACCATTAAGTAAAGTTAGACAACTTCAGTCCCAGGTACAAAGAAACAAACAAACAAACAATAGAAGCGGTGATACAGAATGATGCAATGTGTATTACCAGCTGCAAGTTGATTTCACCAAGTTTCCATTAAGAAGTTTGTTAAAAAAAAATAATAAAAAAAAAAATAATTTTTTTTGGTATATATATATATATACCATAAAAAAATAAAAATAAAAATATGTTTGTTCCCATTCCAGATTATATTAGTGTAAAATTAATCTCAGCAGTCACATCAACTGCCGTACTCTAAAGCTTCAGAGCTCACAGAAAAAGCCAGCAACATCACAATCGATCTTTGAAGTGAGATTAAAAAAGATAAAAAAACAGACCTTAAGCTATGCTTCTTCTCAATTACGAGCCCTTTAGTAAAGGTCTGCCCTAGCGTACCTGCTGGTCTCAGACGCAAGGCTCTGTTCCAGGAAGGCATAAGAAGCCAACGTAGATGTGACTGTAGCAGAGAGCTCTGTGTTTGTTCTCTGCAGCTGAAAGTGCTCTTCCTTTGCCTGGTTCAGGCGATCCCTCAGCACAGACATCTCTGAACACACACCATTTCACAAACAAGCAGAGGTCAACCTTTTTGCTTTGAGCAGAGAAGAAGCTTTGAGTCACAAAATCACCTGAATCCAAGATGGCCTGCTGTGTGTTCAAGTCTGTATTCTGTTGCCTGGCATCTTCCAAACTCATCTTTACATGCTCTAGATCAGCTTCCATCTAGGGATTCATAGAAAGAGCATTTCCAAGATAACAGACTGTAAGCAACAGTCCTAAAAATGTATGTTAAAACAGCCATTTTAAGAAATTTTAGGTTTTTAACACAGAGGTAAATCTAAGTTAATTTAAATGAGTGAATGAATGAATGAATGAATGAAGTAAAAAGTGTTTGCTTTCCTTCTGATTATTTACTAAAACTAACATTTATTTTGAGTAGGGCTAGGCAATATGGCAAAAATATAAATTACAAATATTTTTCCAAACCTATATTAATCGATATCGATAATTATCACATTATTGCAAATGTATGTAAAACTTGTACATTGAAACATATTGTACTACGGTTTTATTTATTCAATAATAATAATTAATACTTTTTCCATTTTCGGCTGTACTTTACTTTCTCTAAATAAGCGCTGACAATCATCTCATTATGTTTTGTTTCCTTCATGATGAAAAAGAGCTGAATCTGAGAGAACGAGCTGCTAAAAAGAACAAGCTGCTGTGGTAAACTTACTTGTGCTTCTACTTCAAATAAACTATGGAGCTGATGCCACTCTGCATGTTCCTCTTCACTGTTAGTGTGAGCGGGTGACTCCAGAGGTTAAAAAAAGATGTCAGTCAAGGAGCTAAACTAATCAAAAACAAGTCTCAGCAAGCTCAGCTTTTGATTGGTCTTCCAGTCGACCGTGCCATGCAACATGTCAATGGACAGCATATAGCTTTTGTTTGCGAACGAAAACATAAGTACCATTATTTTGATCGCAGAGCATGAATAGTGTGCGTGTGTTACCTCATATGACTATTTATCTTCGATAAACAGTTTTATTACCATACAGTAGTACAGTGTTGATAAAAAGTGGTAACACAAACAATTTTATGTCTTAGATTCTCTTCAACCCTGCATCAAGGCAAGTTTTCAGTTGAACCCAAGATCTAGAATTCTAGATCTCAAGGCAAAGTTTTCATGGAAATGTTATGCCCCTTTGCAACCCTACTGATGAGTGCAATTGTTTTGGCCTACTTTATCCTCTGCCTCACAATTGGAGCAGCATGCACGTGTATATATAACTAGTAAAACAATCAATAATAAAAGAGAGTCATTCTCTTGGACAGCTGCAAAGAGCAGTTTATTTAGTACTCTTGAAGCCAGACCTTCAGAGAAGATTTCTTTGGCCAAGCCCCACGTACCACTATATTGTTAGTTTGCAAAGAAATCAAAATGAATCCTTAGATTCAAGAGCCAAAATTAAGCTAGGCCATCCTTCCATGACTCTCTCACACAGTGTCCCAAAGGGCCCAGACTATAAAATGGACTTCCATGCCTCGTAACATGCAAACTAGGGTTGGGTGATGTCTACCAATTTGGCATCGTGCAAGGTATAATTGGAAGCATCGCAAATGGACGATGGCATCTTCTCTAAAGGAGCGATTGACCACCTGTCAATCACTTTGACCACGGGACTCTGACATGAACTGGCTGAGTGATCGGTCATTATAATGACCCAACCCTAGTGCAAACAATACTTTTGTGCTAAAGAAAAATATTGTGTCAATTTACAAAAAAAATGTCTCATGCATTAATGTTTTTGACAACATTTGACAGCACTACTGTTTTTAAACAAAGGTTGTGAAACAGTTCTTTTAAGCCCTTTTAAGAACTCCTTTTTTTAAACACTCAAGTTGCGTAAGAAGCAGGTAGATGTGAGAAACAGATGACTGTGTTGAATGACTTACCAGTTCCCTTTCTTTTACTGCTCTGTCTCTCAGTGCCAGACATTGCTTGCGGTCCTCCAAAGCAGTTGACGCCCTCTGGTGGAGTTCGTGCAGCACTGGGATTGTCCAGTGAACCAGCTCTTGAGCCTTTTTCAACTAGACACAGATTATGGGAAACACTGTTAACACAACAAAAAAACACACCTCTCACCATTGAGAATTAAATGCCTTACCTCTACTAACAAACTTTTGCTATCTTCATGCTCTCTTCTTAATTGATTGTTTGCAGCACCAATGGACTTCCCAAATGACATGTTCAGGTCAACCTTTGGTCACAAAACATACAGAATATTTTAAGTAAAGCATCGTTTTCAGATGGTAGTTTTTTACTAGAGCATGTTCATTACTAATAGGAATATTAATATTGAGTTCACAAACTAGAGCTGGGTAATTCAGCTTGAGTGCGGTCATCATTTCCTGGTAAGATCCAATGGTGTGCTCTAGTTCTGCCACCTGAGCAGAGTGAGAGTCCCTTAACTGCTGTGTCACGTTGAAGGCCTACATGTACACAGAAATTAACTAGGTGAACCAAAAGTTAAGCAGAGTAGCAAAACATTTCCAAAGTCTCCTCACCGCTTTTCTCTCTACTATTGCTTCATCCATGCGCTGCCTCATGTCTTTCATCTTCTGCTCCATCCTCTGAAGTACTTCCTTGTACCTCCACCAAACAGACTTCATCTGACTGACCTTCACAATACAAAAGGATAGGCATTGCTTACAGATCTTCTGTGATGAGAGTGATCAGTATAGATAATTCATCGCTAACCTGTACAGATAAAGCTTCCTGATCGTTCACAACCCTTTCTCCAAACTCTTTCATCAGGTTCATGGCATCTTCTGTGCTAGACTTAAAGGGACTCTGTAGAAACACACTTTAAAATAAGAAAACTGCTGAAAAATAGGACAGGTTTGAAAAGTAAAGTTACTCTCACCATGCAGTTCCTCGTTGCTTGAATGCATTTTAAAAGACATTCAAAATGCTCCTGATCATGCTCAAGACTTTGAATTCTTTCCAATGCAGTCTCATATAAATCTCGATAAGTCCCATTCTAGAAAAAATATAGATTTGATTAAAACATCCATCACAATCATGGCTTGTTCTATCATACCACTGTACTAGCGGTCTCTGAAAAAATCTTAAAAAAAAAAAATAGGAGCTAAATCGTTTAACATCTACAGGTTCAAAATATTACCTTTAATAAGAAAGCAACAAATCATATTTGGAAGTAAATCTTATAGCACGCAAGCTCACATGTTACGCCGTAGAAACCAAACTCAAAAATAAATAAATAAATAAAAAACTCTACATAGTAACATGAGGTGAATGCATGGTTATGCGGGCCATTCACAGAGCTTGCAGCAGGGGAATATGTTATAGTTTACAGCAATCTCACTGCTGGAAAATGAATGTAATGTTTGTGGAGCAAGGAACTGGAAGCCTATTTTCACCTGGGAGCCTGAATGATGAACTCACAAGCCTTGAGCTTCTCTGGTGAAGTTGGCTCTTTTCTCAATCAAAGACAGTTTGAGGTTTTTTGATTGTTTATTGGTGGTCATTTCTGTCAACACAATTTCTCCATAAACTGTTCCGATTGAGTCAAGTAGAGGAGGAGTTTATTATGAACCAGTCACTAAACAAATAATTTGAGAATCACTACATATTGCATATTATAAGAAAATGAAATCTTTTTTGACCTGGTATCCATGTCAACCTGTTGTTGGAGACCTCCAAAATCAAACGAGGAACCTTTAAAAATCCCAATAGGGGTACTTTAGAAGTTGATACTATTATTAAATAAATTCAAGTAAATTCAAATCAAGTATCAAAAGGTTGACATATATAAATGTTTTTGATATCCAGCTATTCTATATGTAGTGTTTACTGACTTTTTAGATAAGATATGTCATTAGGTACTTTGCTTTAGCATTTTTTAAGGAAAAATACCAATGAAAAAGATTTTCTGTATTCTAGAAAGTGGCTGTGTTTGTCAGTGAAAAGATAGAAATGTTCCCAGAAAGCATAATCTTTCAAAACACAACACCTCTTAATGAATAGTGAGATTTTACAGTGTGTCTAAGAGGATAAAGGCAAAGAGGATCACTAACTCTGTCCACAGCTTAAGGAGAGAACGTTCACTACAGGGAAACGTAAAGAAATTCTGGCATATTATTACATTCAAACAAATTGAAAAACACACTACAGTAAACCTCCACTGCACAGAGACCTTCACACTGTGTCAACCCAAATTCATTGCCTTCTACATGGAAACGCCTAAGAGGATCTGAAAAAGAGTTAACCCCAAAAGTCTTTTCTGCTTTCAACGGCCAACAGTTTAGATGAAAAACACTCTACAGAGTCTTTAAAAACACTTTAAGAATTTTCTAATTACATTTTTTTAAAACAAAATGATATAATTGACTATTTTATGGCAACGTGTCTCTACTATGTCTGCATGGTCGGGGGTACTTACGTTAAGGGTACAGTATGGGTCGTCAGATTGTAAAAAGAAAGCTCAAAGAGATGCAGCACAAATTCACCGTGTTTACGTTGTTAGACTGTAGACTTCATTAGTCTGAATTCCGCATGCACCAAAAAATGCACGTCCGATTTAAAACTTGTTACGACTTTGTCCACTAGCATAAACTAAATTTGGACCATGTTCAAAAGTGGTCGTCTTTCCTATCATTTGATTTTGAATAAATCAGATGGCATCTCTCTTGCAAAATCATGTTAGCATGTACATTCTTAATCGGCAGCTCTGTCCATTTTTCAGTAGAAATATAAATTCTGGACCTTTTAAGATGCTACATTTCACATGAGATCCTTAATGCGACCTCCTTTTCTGATGTTATGTGTGTAACTAAAGTCAAGACACTCACCTGTCTGAGCTCAGTGTGGTCCGTCTGAATGAGTTTCTCCCTCACATTAGACGGGGAAGCATTTTTGTGTGGATTGTGAGCCCGATCAGAAGAGAGTTGCTGAGAAAGTACCTCCACCATGATGAGCGTAGAAATCAGTCTCTGCTCCAGCTCTGATCTGGACAGATGCTCCAGACTTCCAGAAGAAACACTGCATGAAACGAGTTAACAAAGGCAATGAACATACGATGAAAGAAACATATTCACAATTGACTTATCTATTTAACTTACTTCCAAAGCAGAAAGTCTGTTGAAGTGCTAGCATCAGAAACCTCAGACTCTTTCAAAATCTCCACTGGCACAGAAGTATTCACACTCCTCTCCATCTGCTGAACCGGGGTGCTCCAAACACATGCACTGCGCATAGATATTGGAGAAGTGCCCACTAAAGTACTGTGCTGACCAACAGCCACTGCTGCAGGACCAACCACCTTTCCGGAAGCAACCATCAACAGTTCTGCCACCCATCTGAGTTGATCCTGCAGAGGTCCATTATCAAACACTGGAGGTCCATTCGAAACAGAGGCTGTTTTAGGCAGCAACTCCTTGTGTGGGTCTGTAGATGCAGGTTTGCAGCTAAAAGCATTGACCAGGGATGTCGAATTTAAGAGCGGAGGTTGCATGGGGCTCTCTGGAAGCTCAGGCCACAAAAAGCTCATTGAGGTCAAGGGGTCATGATTAAAACTCCTGCTCAGAGCGGGCAACGTTGGAGTACAGCATCCCGTCAGGCCAAACGCAAAAGGAGGATCCTGATTTGTGGAAACGGCTTCATTCGATGCATCTAACCGCAATGCTTCAATGTCTGGTTGGAAATCCTCATCCTGAGCTTTAATTTGGCAAATGCTGGTTTCTAGGCCATCATTTTCCAAACTGGCACAATAGAAAATTTCGTCCAAAATTGAAACCGAGTCTCTTGCTGATGAAAATGGTTGACTGTGATTCTCTACAGATGACTCGTCCTTGTCTTTGCTATTGCTGTCACTAAACTGTTCAAAGTGAAGTCTTTCAGTGCCATTGTCATCATTTGCGAAATGTTGGCTCGACTCCAAATTGTAAACATTTCTTGTTTCTTCCACCAAGTAGTTTGTCCCAGAAGCCTCCTTAATAATTTTTTGAAGAGGGTCAATGTCGTTACAAAGACCCAGTGAGGAGACAAATGACCCAGAACAATCATTTTCAGTGCTTAAAGCACGTACGGCCTGAGAAATCTCCTTTACGTAGCAATATACATGATCAAAATGCTCACTTCTTGGTGTCAAATTAGCAAGGCTTTGACTAACATTCTCAATTGAGTCGTTTAAAAATGTCGGACAATGTTGTTCCTTTGTTGCATTTTCAGGAAGAACTGACAATTCTGACGCTTTAGATAAATCATCAATTTCGACTTCAACCCCTGAACAATGCAGGTGTTTAAACACAAGCTTCTTTTCAGTGGAAAAAACATCAGAGTCCATGTGAGTAACAGAGGTGGGTTCAGCAGTTGAGTGAGAGCAGACACCATCCTCTGCACTCCTGATGATGCAATGATCTTCTTTAAAAGGCACATTGCTTTGCCAATGACAGTAAGAATGGCTTAAAGGTTGAAAGCATGCAGAAGCAGCCTCCATGTCCACCTCAAATACAGATGTCGTCTCGCTCTTTGAGTGATTTCCAGACACTAGATCCCCTACCATTACGGACTCATCAGAGATATCACAGTTATGTGACAGCTGAACGTCACCACCTATGCTCAAGAAAGATTTAAATGGGACATTTCCACCATCATTCAAAGACAATCCCTGGTGCAGAATGGATGACGCATCAGAAATGGAAGATCTTCTTTTACCACAGTACAGATGATCAACATGGTCTTCGTTGCTCTGACTCTCCTCAGTGTCAGGTATATCTTCAAGTTCATGTGGGTCAGACTGAAGAGGGATATTACCCTCCAGCGCCAGACGAGTGATGAGAAGAGATATATCTGACAGAACAGGATCACTCTCAACTACTACTTCTCTTCCAAGACATTCAAATGACTTCAATGCAACAACATTTTCTTCAGCAGAATGCAGAGTTTGCAAACAGTCATTGATCTCAAGTGAGATGGATTCTCCCAAGAACATGTTTTGCTGCCAGAGAACAAAACATCAGAAAGAGTAGATATAATAATGTACAGTAAAATATGTAGTGACAGGAAAGCAGAAAAACTCCTCACTTTCATATTTGGGTTCTTTCCTGTCACCGATGCTTGATTAGGCTTCAGAGACGGCGTCCCCTGCGAGTTTTGCCTTTCATTCTGGACATCTCTGAGAGGGACCCTTTCTATTCTGGGCTGAAATACAGAGTGTTTTTGAAGTGATTAAGTACATTATGGAAACAACAGGAAAAGTTTAACATAACATTTACAATGCCATGTACAGTATACTCACACTTAGTAAGCTATTAGGAGAATTCATGTTGTAAGATCAAAACCTGGAATCACAAACATAAGGCAGTGTTATAAGCTACGTTAATTTATTAACAAGTGATTCTCTGCTGTTTACGGAACATCAACCATGTGTTTAGGAATCAATGTTAACGTAAAGAAGCAAAGTAATTAAAAAGAATTTACAATAAATTAACGTTAAGTGCAATTCAATATTTTTTCAACCTATTACAAATTAATCTTTATTCACATGATGGTGAAATCAGGATTAACGCTAACGTTACGACATTTACACCGTTGCAGACCAAGAAAACCAGCGTTAAGTGTATGTTAACCAAGTTAACAAACAAAACAAATCAGGCATCATAGGTACCAAATTAACGCACCAATCATCGTTAACTTCAACGTTCACTATTGAACATTACGTGAATGTGTCTGTGAGACAAACAAACTTAAAATATACATTTCTACCATTGTTTCTAATGACCATAGGACATTTAATTAAATTAAATTTTCATATCTTACCTCTAAAAACCCATAAACGACAGAGAAACCAATTTTATTTTTTTCCAGATTTGAACTCTGCTTAAGGCAAGCGAAAAACTGTGTAAACCGCCATTATGCGTTCAAAATAAACCTACCATTCTTCTTATTGGTTGAAGCCATGTGACGCATACGGAACTTTGTTTCTTCTTTCATTGTGGGTGTTTTGCGCTTGGCATTTGCGCAACACTGCCACCTGTTTAAAAATATCTACATTACATTGTGAAACCTAATTCAAACAGTTTGTTGTAATATATCATAACGTAAATTATTAAAATCTAAATAAAATAATAAATCTCCATTAAGCCTTAAAACACGGTTAAAGAGATAAACCCCACGTAATTACATAAATCTGATGAGATTTTCTGTCAGCTTTGAAATCATCCAAAACATATTTTCAGTAATTATCTAATCAAAACACGTTACTTGTGATAAACATGCTCAAGATAAGCAGCACAATTTATAAGAGATCATTTTAATGTATAGATTTTATTACACATTTTTAATAGGCAAATAACCGATTTCCATGACTATATCATCATCAGATAGGGGGTCCACAAAACCCCTTGTTCATTCATTTTTAAACACAATTCAAAGAACTGACTTCCAAAAGAAATTCCCCCACGCTACTACGATCAGGTCCCGGTCATAATACATCAAGAGATTTTCCGACTGTAAACAGAAGATGGCGAATGACTACAGTGTTAAAGTTTGTTTGCAGCACTGACCATTGATAAACCTGAGGTGTCTCTACTGCTGATGTTTAGTGTGTTTTTTACTGTCTCTAATAATATGTATATTCAGGTGTTCCTTATTGCTTTGAGGCAGATGAGCTATAAGTAGTTTGCCAATTACAGATGCAGATTAATTTGCATTTATTTTAATCATGTTGATAGTTGAAATTATTTCTCTTGTTATGCAGAAATTGTATTCCCTGCTTATACATGAAAGCCAGTCCACAGAGGAGGTGCCATTGGCATTGTTTAAACATCTTGCTCCATACACCTGATTTTGAAAAAAAAAAAAAAAACACCAGATGTTTAAAAAGCACCTCCAAAATCATGGTAGGTAATACCATTTTTGAAACTAGGTTAACATTTCTGAAAATATTGATAAAGATTTATTTTAAGGTTGATTGATTTTTTTTTGTTTTGTTATAAATGCAGGCCTAGTGGTAATAGGAAAAGTAATAGCAAAAATTAAGAGAAATTTTAATTGAATGGGGTAAAAAAACATAATTAAAATACAAATGTATTTTAATTGTCCTGCATTAGAGATAATTAATTCACTATCTGTTAATTGTTCTTCAGGCGGACCTAGGCAAAAAAAAGAAATGACATCAAAGCAGCATGTTCAGAGAGAACCCCATCATCTGCATTTAGGGAAGAAATTTGATTTCAGTCACAACAACATTTTACAAGGACCAAAAGTCTGCGTTAAATAATAATAATAATAATAATAATAATAAAACAAATAGCTTCAGAAACAATAGTCCCCTCCGTGTAAAGATTTTATCAGGATTGGAACAGAAAGTGGGAATCCAGTTTAGAGTGCCAACACCTTCTTAGGACATCCAAGCAGAATGTTGATGTCCTCCACCAGCTCTCAAAAAAATGATTTTTTTAGTAGGTGTTCCTTGAAGAGAAGAGCTTTTAGTTGCTTTTTGAAAGCTGTTAGTGTTGCTGCTTTCCTGACTGGATCAGGGAGTTTATTCCAACAGCCAAGAACAGTGAGAGAGAAGGTTCTGCTGAGAGATCTTCTGCCTTTGTGGGATGGAACCATGAGTCCCTCTTCCTTCTCTGAGTGCGGGCATCTGGAGGGCATTCAGGAGCATATGGCCTGTAAACAGGGCTGATTTGGAGATGATTTTGTAAGCCAGCATCAGTGATTTGAACTTCATACAAGCTGCGATGGGGAGCTAGTGAAGAGTGATGAAGAGGGGAGTAACATGAGCTTGCTTCGGTTCCTTGAAGATAAGACGAGTTCTGGATCATCTGCAGAGGTTTGAGTTGGAATGATAAAATGATAAAAGAAGGCACTGTACGGTGTAGATATTTGCAAAAGTATTCAGGAAAATTAATAGTTCCGAAAATCAAGAAAGGGAAAGAACAATACAAAAATATAAAGAAAAAGAACAAAATACTTTAGTAAATCCAGCTATGATAAAACAAATATAGCATTGACAGATAAAGAATTGAGAAATGTTTTACAGAATAAAAAGAACAAAACAGCAGGAAAGTATGCAATATATAAATGCATGATTGGGGAATGCAAGAATAAAGATGTGGGACACTGCAGAATACCCCAAAAGAGTGGAAACACTCAATTTTAATTTCAATTCATGAGTGATCGGCTCATATTTGCCTAGTATCGCAAGCGTGGTTGGCCAGAAATGGAGAAGTGTACTGGCAGACAGAAGAACTTAAGTACTGATTATTTATTGGGCACAAATACAAGAAATAAACAACCACCATTCTAAGAAAATAACAGAAGAATGTTGGGAGCTTGAACAAACAAATTATTATACCTTGAGTTGGTTGCATAATAAAATGGTAAAACAGTGGGATTATAAAAGATTTAATATTGCATAATAAAATAAATAGTGCCATTGAAACTAAAACTAATTATAATAAACCTTAATATAAAGGATATAATTAAACAAACAGAAGATAAATCAGAAAAAAAGCTAAAAATGCAAAAGGATTTATAGAAGAAAATTGCAAAAAGGAACTAAAAATGTTCACAGACGGATCAAAAGATCTTGATACAGGGAAATCAGGACTAGCCGTAATAATACTAGGAAAATAAATCATAATCAATGAAAGAATCAAAGAACACCTCAGCATATTCACAGCAGAGTTATTGGCAATAAAAATAGCAGTAGAATGGATAAAAAGAAACAAAATAAACAAAACAATAATTTGCCCAGACAGCTTATCAGCCTTAGAAAGTTGAAAAATTAAGAAATCAGAATCCAGACAAGACATATTAAATGAAATAATGAAAGATGTAATGGAAATGAATCAGGACAGTAGAACAGTGACATCAATTTGGATACCATCTCATTTAGGGATATAAGGAAATACAAAGGCAGATGAAGCAGCTAAACAGGCTATAAAGAAAAAAGAGATAACATTAGAAATTCCAATAAGCAACGCGAAGTGTAAAATATAATAAACATTAAAATAAGTGATATTTGGCAAACACAATGGAATGAAGGACAAAAAGGTAGACATCAACATAACATCCAGCAGAAGATTAAAAAAAACATACAAAACTAGTAGAAAAAGAAAAATATTATAACAAGATTAAGAATTGGACACAGGTTTAAATGATTCAAATACGCAATCATATTGATGAAATGTACAGCTTATAAAAAAGAAGGAAAAAAATTAAAAGACATATTGTACAAGCAAAAAAGTCAAATAAGATCAAATAGAATCCATAATAAGTAAATCAGTACAATCACATTAAATCATACAAAAGCATCATAGTATACCTCAAACGTATAAGAATAATGCATAGATTACAGGAATAAAAGCAGATAATTGAACAATTTAGAAGTTATTTTTATTTATTTATTGTTGTATTCGTATAATTGTTAGTATGTTTTCTTTGGTGTTATTTTAGCGGGGTTTTTTCAAACTACATCTCAGTAGGCGGCGGTAATGCATATTAAAAATATTGACATTTTAAAAACAATAGAAGAAGAAGAAGAAGAAGAAGAAGAATGAGCTCTGAAGTTGAAGTTTAGCCTTAACCAAGCGACTAAGAATTAAGGATTAAACAGACCGATAACTGATAACTGCCCAGATCGTTCGTACGTTTGTTTCTTTTTTCAAAATGTCGGCCGGAGCTTGTTGTTGTTGTTGTTCCGAACAAGTTAGCAAACTAATTCGGCAGGTTTCTGTAATAAGAAGCGAAATAAAAAATCTCAGGTATGAGCTTATAGCAGTCAAAGTTCCTGTTTAGATTGTTAGTGCGGTGTGCGGATTTTTCACTGAGTTGTGTGTTGAATAAGCAGAATGCAGATGGATGGATTCATACGAGCTCACAAGAAGCAGATGTCATCCCTTCTGGCCTTGCAGACAAACTCAGGGAAACACGACGACTTTTCACAAGCAATGAACCAAAGCTCCAAATCAGTGAACCTGTCTCTGGAGCAAGGTAAAATTATCTCCTCAACCCAGAGTTACAGTTGTATGGGGCCAGAAAGATCAATCGTGTTTTTATATAGCGCTTTTTTAAATAGTTGCTTTCAAAGCAGCTTCACAAAGTCCTAGTGAGGATCAGGTAGAGTAAATAGGAGTTCCCTCTGTGAGGTCCCTGGGAGCCTCGCTGACTGAGGCATGTGCTAATCACCTCCCCAGCATAAAGAATATACAAACTTGAGATCCATCAATGAAAGTTCGCCAGACAGCACATGAAAAAAAGAAAAACCTTAAAGGCAAGGATCTTATAGTCAATGTGACAGTTTTTCAGCTGTTTCTCATGAAATGTTTACGAACTGTGGAGCCTCACTTGAGTACGTTCCGCTCTGAATTTGTGTTCGCTTTTTTGAGACTTCTTTATCGGGGTATTATTGAGTTACAAAGATAGATAAATAAATACGTTTAAGATCTACAAATAAATCTAATTCACAAGCAAAGAAAATAAAAATAAATAAAATCTCAATCCACAAATATGTTTTCAAAAGTCACAGGTTCAAGTACTGATGCTCCTCTGACACCGAGGCTTTGAAGCTTGTGTTGAACTCGATGACTTTAGCGCAATACTCAGCGACGTTCCGCGTCCAGCACTGCATTCTGTCATTCATATCTGTTACTTCAGAGCTGCTCCTGTTCTCCACCAGAGCACTGACTCAAGCAGTTCACGGCTGCGCTGTTTTTGCACACTGTTTAAAATCCAAATATTAACTTTTAAGGAAGAATTTTTTTTATGTTTGTCTTAATTGTCAGGACATTTAATATTAAAAAGCATCTGTTATCCTAGTAGCTGTTGGTTGTAATTAAAAAATTAAAACGTGCATCAAAAGCAGGCATGAAAGCCCTTCATTCAAGATTGTATTGCTGTTGAATTTTGTTAAGCATGGAGGATTAAACCACATCTCAAAGAATGAATAAACATTTTCATGTAGTGCCATTTTATGACTAAACTTCATTAAAGTATATTAAATGAGTGGTTGTAATGCGTTACTGCTAAAGGTTTGTTGCTTTTAGCCAGCCTCAACTTGATGAAATCAGAGGGCTCAATATGAAACCTTCCATCATATTTTGACAGATTTGTAACAAGCTTTTAAACTTACTTCATCTGGACAACGAATTGCAGGCATAATCAAAGGTGAAATAAATTATAATATTTTTTCAACCACTGATATTAAAAAAGGATCCCTTTCGGTAAAGATGTTTAATTTCATATTAACCTTTATATCATAGCAGTACCAATACTACAACCAGACATATCTGGATCTAAAATTGTGCCTAATTATTTGACTTTATCTTTTGTCAATATTGAAACATTCTTGCAAGATATGAATCATTTACCACACTGTTTTACAATCTGGGATTTTTTATTTGTTAGAAAAAGTTATACTTGTTGAGAGAAGACTGCGGACTGTATTTGTTTGTTTCTATTTTGTTCTTGCTCTTACGGTTCCAGGGCATATTCAGACGATTCCCATTGGATACATTAATTCATGTTTTGCTGTAAAAAATGGAACTCCTCGGCAGCCTACCATATGCAGTTCTTCACGAGCCACCTTGAAGATTGACGCGTCAGTCTTCAATAATCCTGAGCATTCTTTACTTGGACTGGAACATTACTCACATATCTGGTACGCAGCAACTAGGATTTTCTACCTGTTCCTCAATAATATTCTCTTCAAATGAAAGTCTTAAAACTGTGATGAAATCCAATGTGCCATCTATCTAGTAATGAATGAGCATTTGATCTCAGAATTTCTCTGCTGTTCTCAAGAAACTAAAGATAAATCCTTTAGCTCCATAAAGAAAATTTTTTTTAACTTCATTAAACATTTAGCTAAATAATGTTTTTTTTAAACTGGAGATGCATATTATGTATTCTAGCCACAGGGGTTTCTAGCCAGTGACTTCTGTGCCGGTCCCAAGCCCGGATAAATAGAGAGGGTTGCGTCAGGAAGGGCATCCGGCGTAAAACATGCCAAAACCAAATATGCAAGTCATCAATTCGATTTCCATACCGGATCGGTCGAGGCCCGGGTTAACAAGGACCGCCACCGGTGCTGTTGACCTACAGGGTGCCGGTGGAAATTGGAGTACTGTTAGTCAAAGAAGGAGAGGAGGGAGAAGGATTCGTAGGCAGAGAGAGAAGAGGAAAGGCAAGAGTATAGGTCTGAGAATAGGGACTCTCAACATTGGTACAATGACCGGCAAAGGTAGAGAGCTGGCGGACATGATGGAGAGAAGGTAGGTAGATATTCTGTGTGTGCAGGAGACCAGGTGGAAGGGTAGCAAAGCGCGTAGTATTGGAGGGGGATACAAACTGTTTTACTATGGTGAGGATAGGAAGAGAAATGGGGTAGGAGTGATCCTGAAGGAGGAGTTTGTGAGGAATGTTTTAGAGGTGAAAAGAGTGTCTGACAGGGTGATCAGTTTGAAGTTAGAGATTGAAGGGGTGATGTTGAATGTAGTGAGTGGTTATGCTCCACAAGTAGGCTGTAAGCTGGAAGAAAAGGAGAGATTCTGGAGTGAGTTAGATGAGGTGATGGAGAGTATTCCCAGAGGGGAGAGAGTAGTGGTGGGAGCAGACTTCAACGGTCATGTGGGCGAGGGCAACAGAGGTGATGAGGAAGTGATGGGCAGGTTAAGTGTTAAGGAAAGGAATCCTGAAGGATAGATGGTGGTGGACTTTGCCAAGAGGATGGAAATGGCTGTAGTTAACACTTATTTCCAGAAGAGGGAGGAACATAGAGTTACCTACAAGACTGGTGGTAGGAGTACGCAGGTGGACTACATCCTAAGTAGACGAGCCAATCTGAGAGAGATCACCGACTGCAAAGTAGTGGTAGGAGAGAGTGTAGCCAGACAGCATCTGATGGTGATGTGTAGGATGTTTCTGGTGGTCAGGAAGAAGAGGGGAGGAAAGATGGAAAAGAAGACCAAGTGGTGGAAGTTGAAAAAGGAAGACGGTTGTGAGGAATTCAGACAGAAGCTGAGACAGGCTTTGGGTGGTCAGGAAGAGCTTCCAGAGGACTGGGAAACTACAGCAGAAGTGATCAGGGAGACCGGTAGGAAGGTGCTAGGTGTGTCAGCAGGAAGAAGGAAAGAAGATAAGGAAACATGGTGGTGGAATGAGGAAGTACAGGGCATTATCCAGAGGAAGAGGCTAGCTAAAAAGAAGTGGGACATCGAGAGGACTGAGGAAAGTAGACTAGACTACAAGGAATCACAGCGCAGGGTGAAGAAGGAGGTGGCAAAGGCCAAACAGAAGGCATATGATGAGTTGTATGCCAGGTTAGACACGAGGGAAGGTGAGAAGGAATTGTACAGATTAGCGAGACAGAGAGACAGATGGGAAGGATGTGCAACAGATAAGGGTGATTAAAGATAGAGATGGAAGGGTTCTAACAAGTGAGGAGAGTGTGCAAAGAAGATGGAAGGAGTATTTTGAGGAGTTGATGAATGAGGAGAATGAGAGGGAAAGAAGGGGGGAAGAGGTGAACATTGTAGAACAGGAAGTTGAAAAGATTAGAAAGGATGAGGTGAGGAAGGCTCTGAGGAGAATGAAGAGTGGAAAGGCTGTTGGTCCAGATGGCATCCCTGTGGAGGTGTGGAAGTGTCTAGGAGAGACAGCAGTGGAGTTCCTATCTAGGTTATTCAACAGGATTCTAGAGAGTGAGAAGATGCCTGAGGAATGGAGGAGAAGTGTCCTAGTGCCAATCTTTAAGAACAAGGGTGATGTGCAGAGTTGTAACAACTACAGAGGTATAAAGTTGATGAGCCACACAATGATACTCTGGGAAAGAGTAATGGAAGCTAGGCTAAGAAGGGAAGTGGATATTTGCGAGCAGCAGTATGGCTTCATGCCCAGGAAGAGCACTAATGATGCAATTTTTGCTCTGAGAATGCTAATGGAGAAGTACAGAGATGGTCAGAAGGAGCTGCACTGCGTCTTTGTGGACTTAGAGAAAGCATATGACAGGGTGCTGAGAGAGGAGCTATGGTCCTGTATGAGGATGTCAGGAGTGGCAGAGAAGAACGTCAGAGTAGTTCAGGATATGTTTGAGAGGAGTATGACAACAGTGAGATGTGCTGCAGGTCAGACGGAGGAGTTCAAGGTGGAGGTGGGGCTACATCAAGGATCGGCTTTGAGTCCCTTCTTGTTTGCTATGGTGATGGACAGGTTGACAGATGAGGTCAGACAGGAATCTCCATGGACAATGATGTTTGCAGATGACATAATCTGTAGTGAGAGTAGAGAGCAGGTGGAGGGACACCTGGAAAGTTGGTGGTCTGCTCTAGAAAGAAGAGGAATGAAAGTCAGTCGTAGTAAGACAGAATACATGTGTTTGAACGAGAGGGAGGGAAGTAGAACAGTGAGGTTTAAGGGGGCTGAGGTCAAGAAGGTGGAGGAGTTTAGGTATTTGGGGTCAACAGTCCAGTGCGACGAGGAGTGTGGAAAAGAGGTGAAGAGGCGAGTGCAGGCAGGTTGGAGTGGTTGGAGAAAAGTGTCAGGGGTGTTGTGTGACAGAAGAGTGTCAGCAAGAATCAAAGGAAAGGTGTACAGAACAGTAGTGAGACCAGCTATGATGTATGAGTTAGAGACTGCAGCAGTGAGGAAGAGACACGAGGGAGAGATGGAAGTAGCAGAGATGAGGATGTTGAGGTTCAGTTTAGGAGTGACAAGGATGGACAAGATTAGGAACGATCACATCAGAGGAACAGCTCAGGTTGGTTGTTTTGGAGACAAAGTCAGAGAAGCCAGATTGAGATGGTTTGGACATGTGCAGAGAAGGGATAGTTGTTATATTGGTAGAAGGATGTTGGAGATGGAGCTGCCAGGCAAGAGGGCAAGAGGAAGGCCAAAGACAAGTTATATGGGTGTGCTGAAGGAGGACATGAAGGTAATTGGTGCAAGAGTAGAGGATACTGAGGCCAGAGTTAGGTGGAAACAGATGATTTGCTGTGACGACCCCTAAACTGGGAACAGCCGAAAGAAGAAGAAGATGCATATTACGTTCAATTGAAATACACCTATCAAAACAAATCTTCTTGAAACAGTTAGGAAACAGAAAATATTAACTAATTGATCGACATGTGTTGTTTATTAATCTAAAACAGCCGACTTTGATGTCAATGGCTGTTTGCAGTGAAGGTGCCAATAGATTGGCTGTATTGCATATGCTAATGAAAAGAATTAATGGCCACCAAGCTAATCTTCTAGATGGCTCTGCCTTGTGACCTGGCTCAATGGATGACTATTATGTGTGGCATGCCATTTAAATCTCTGAAAGCTTTTTCTGTGCTCAGGATAATTTTCCTCTTCCATAAGAATGGACAGATGAGCTATAAAGCTAAAGTAAAACCCCCACGTCTTAATGGCCAGAGGGTGGGGGTGTACTCCAGTCGTAGCCCCCACAGGCCCAACGCTTTGGGATTGACCTTGGCTAAGCTAGACCACATCTCAGGTATTACCGCTTTACTGAACATTAATGAGATGAATTATAACAATTGGACTTCTATAGTTATAGTTCTATTACTTAATAATTTACTTCCTCTATTTCTAGAATATTACTGTATTCTATTTACTTTTACCTTGAGCAATTTACATATATAACCGGTGTTACTGTACAACTTTATTGGGGTTTTTTTTTGTACCAACACTGGAGAGTACCCCTGTACCACAACAAATTCCGTATGTGTGTACACATGCACTTTTGGCAATAAAGATCTATCTTATTGTGATTCTTATTCAGAGAGTGAGAAGATCAATATCATGTCTTATTATTTTCCAATAATGTTGACCCTTTAAAATAATTTTCAAGCTTAGTGGTATTTTACCTGGTTTTTCATACAACATTTCTGGTTTTCATTTGAAGGGGATACGCTGCACCTCTCAGGGGTTGATGTTATAGCTGGAACACCTGTGCTGGACATCAAGCCATATATTCCAGAATATGATTCTCCTTCAACAAGGCAAGAGGGAAGCATCAGTGACTGTAGAGAAAGATCCTTACTCACAGAGCCTCAAATAAAAAATCCGCCCCAGGAATCATCTCCTCCAGCAGGTACTTCTGTGATGGCTTCAGGTTCCTCTCATTCAAATAAATCCAGGTCCAGTGATGTGCTAGCAGAGGTCAAGAACCACCTTCAACAGCAGTATTTTACTGACATCTCCACCGAAGATAAGAGAACAAAGGGGGCTTCTTCGGAGTCAGAGTCTTTCACTTCCTCCAGCAGCATTCACTTTAGAGATGAGGACTCCAGTACCATTGCTGCTTGGGTCCGGTCGCCTCCTGTCAGGAATTTAGAGGTGCGCTTCACAACTAGCGCTCAGAGAGAGCTGCGAGAATTTGTTCCTGTCGACAGCACTGGTACGGAAGCTTTCTGTAACTTTTGTTCAAACGAAGACTTGTCATCACCTAACTGATTCTTCTTTTGATAGAGATCACAAGACCAAAGTTCCAGTTCCTGAAGGGGCCAGATGAAGCAGTGTCTGCCATACAGGCCATTCTGTCAGCAGACCCCAGATCAGTGTACCGCCGCACACGTTGCCCAGACCGCCTGTTCTTCCTCATCCTGGACACAGCAGACATCACCTGCTGGTTCGGTGATGGGTTTGCTGAGGTTTTGAGAATTAGACCGGTGCAGGGTCCACAACTCTCATAGGTAGTTCTACTCTCAGTCCTTGTTTAACTGCAAATCCTCAAACAGAAACTTTTTATGATGGTTTTCACTTTTCTTGTGGACAGTTCAATGTTTGTGGCAGTAAGTGTGATGGGCAAGCATCAAGAACTTCCTGACACCTGTTGTTTTCATGGTTTACCCAGGGGTACTGTACAACCACTTACTCATGCTTTACTGGCAGATATTATTTTTTATAATGTGTTTTGTAAGTTCAGCATTATTGTTGACATTATATTTTGCCAATTGGTGTTTTTGTTTTTTATTGTACTTGTTCCTTTTTTTTGGACATTCTCTTCAACAGGAAATCTACGTCTGGCTCTCCTTTTCTTTCTCTGCTTGTATCACTCTCTTAATACTAATAAACAACTTTACCAAACAAACAGATGCCATACATGTGTGTCACAAATCATAAGATTTGAAAATATGCATAGCGTAGCATGGTATGTCCATGTTCTTGTAAAGTCTTAAATTGTGGAAATAAGATAATTCTCAAATTCTCGTTTTTTAAAAAAAAATTAATCGGTTGCACTTAGCATGAAAACAAAACAATTTCTGATATCATGGTGCAAGGTTCAATGTTTTATGGATTTTGTGTGTGTAATTTTGGATGCTTTATTTGCAGCGCATTGTGTTCCAAATGACACGCGTTGCAGAGCCAAACAGGATGACGCTGGAGCACCTGTTTCCCCCTTACTCAAGCTCCAGCTCCCTCTCACTTGGAATGACTTGAATTAGTCGGACTTAGGGAAGTTGTTAACAATCATTTCTAGTTACTACTTAAAAAAATTCTCATTGATGTCCATGTGTGGCTGAAATGGAAACTTATGACATATGTCACCTGTTGCAGCGAGTAAGTGAAGAGAGAACTAGAGCTCTGTGGCATGTTTACTGTACAGTACAGAGTCAGCTACAGCTTGCCAAGTTTCCATGAATCTTTGTTTGCAGGCTTTCTCCCCAACAAACACCACAAAATTGACAAAACGGTCTACACCATCAAAGGGACCTTTGCAAGCACCCAAAAGCACAGGAAGATGCTAACTATCTCTCAAAATGTTTGACTTCTGGGCATGCTAAAGGACGGAAGAAGTTTGAACTTTGAGTGGTCAAAAGTGAAAATGTTAGTGCATGTCTGAGAGAAGTGTCTGTGGTGTGTAGTGAGGGTTTTACAGCCTTAAAACATCTTCTTCGGACAGTTTGCCTGGTATGTGCTTATAAATGCCAAATCTGCATGTGCATCCAAGGCTTAATTCATGCAAGTGCTCATTCGTAAAACTGATTTTGCCCGTTGTGGTTTGTTTTTAGAACATAATTACCAAGTTGTCATAGGAACTAGTGTTCCTCAATATTTTAATTGTAAATTTGAATTAATTTAAAATAAACATTGTATATAAGTAAAAGTTAATTGTTTTAAGAATCTGGGTGAGACACAGAGCTAATCTTTTCTTTCTCCAAAAAGTAAATTATTACCCAAGTTATAAAAAAAGAAAGAAAAAAATGGCCTTTTAACTTTTGGTGCATAATAACGAATGTTAAAAGTACTAAATTAAGGTTGTTAAAGTTCCTCATTTTCAACTTTAGACAATTCTCAGGTTAAACATTAATCTAGTTATTTTGTGCCGATCAGAAAAAGGGGAGCACTCTATAATATTGACTCTGTGTAGTATGTGCCCATCATCTAGTCACTATTTTTACATTTATGAGTAGAATTGAAATAAAAGCTAACAAAATCAGATGTTATATATTCAAATGGGGCGTCTTTATTTTGTAACAATTTTATAGTAAACCTGGAGAAAATGTATCTAAACATTAGCTGTTGTTTTTTATAATACGCTATTATCTCAACTGAGTATACTGTTAGGAGAACTTTCTCTTAAGTATACGTCATTCATCTCTGCTCGCATTCATAGTAAAATAGAACCTTTTAAAAGAATAGTTCATTAGAGTGCAGCAAATTGCCCTTAATTCAACAAAAAAGTAATAATATTTAGTCCATGGTGGCTGAAAGAAAATCCTAGTGTTTTTTTAGAAGTAAAACATGCTATTTGCTCCAGTTTTACCAATTAAAATCCCAAAGACAAAATGTTTCGGAACTGTTAAAAAGTTAGGTTTAGTTCTGAAAGGGCTGTTCCTATCAGTGTATCTTGCCAATCAAATGTAGCTTTGTCTTTGACTGTTGTTGTTTGATTGAAGCTGATGGTTCTTTACCCCAGGGGGAGTCCCTATAACAGCTGACCTCACTTGGATTTTTGGGGCTGTGGGAGGAAACCTTGAGTGCTAGAGAGAAAGGATAACCTAAGGCTGATTGTTAAATAGGAGCCACTCGTCTTTCAACCGAGAACCTTTATTTACTAAAAGCAAACTTGTGTTCTCTTTTCCAACCAATTCTGGTCCAAAATAAAATTTCTTTTAGCTGATTCTAAAGGCATGCCTGCACTCTGAGTTTACATAGGATTTGTCTTCCCTTGAGTGTGTTCTATCCTGTGGGGGAGGTATTGTTGTGTAGTCACTGGGCGTGCTCTCTATCATCTCTAAACACCTTGAGCCTTGTTGGTCCACCATGAAGTTGGATTGTGTTGCTTCTATCAGTTAAACTTTTTCATGTTATAATTCGGTGCTTCCAACTGAAGAGCACTTTAATGTCAGTTTTCTGAATAGCTGATAACTATAGCATTTAAAACTTGAAGAATCTCTATAAATATGTAAAGCTTTGGAAAGGGTGTTGCTTTCGGGAGCTGCATCTTACATTTTCTTTTTATTTAGAGATGTCTTTAATTTTTTTAAGGAGAGGTATGTGCTTGCTAAACTTTAAATATTGGTGCATCATTCTTTTTGTTACATTTTGATAGTATTTTCTAAAAGGTTGCTCTCTACAGATCACACATGTATTAAATGATATTATATCAACAGGCGTTTTTTTTATCGACACAAGTAGGCTTCTTTGTATTGGCATATCATTCTTATTCTTTTACTCTGCTCCCACAGGAACATTAAAAATTTAAGGACAACTATAGCGTTTTAAAATGTTTGTTTTAAAATTGTTTTAAAATTGTTTTAAAATGTTTGTGGAATAAGTTAAGTTTTTTAATCTTGGTTTTCTTTCAACAAGAATTCAATGTTCACTTTTTGGTCAGGCGCTCTAACAGGCCATTGCTAGTGAACTCTGTAAAGAGGGTGTGCTGTGCGGAGCCTGGCCAGAGATGTCGCTGTTGAGTATATATTGCTTTCCGAGTCGTTTCCCTCCATGGTTTCTCTGCGCTCTTCCATAGTAACTTGGCGCGGTGCTTAGATCGATATTTAAGTCCTATATTCTTCCACCATTAAGGCAATTCACTATCTTTTGGGCTGAAGGGGAATTTCTCCAAAGGCTAAAGGGGAAGAGTGAAACTTTCGAGGGCCAGGATGGACATGAAAAAGAGAATTCATCTGGAGCTGAGGAACAGAACGCCATCAGATGTGAGTAGTTTTCACCCAAACCTTAGTTTTATTCCCAGCCACGCTAGCCGAGCTGCTCTCCACCTCAGCCTCGGTCAGCTCGTGGGCGGAATGTGTCTGGCAGAGTTTGCGGGATAAAGCACTGCCTGTACTTTCTCTACATTATCGTGTAGTCGTTGTTCGATGTGAAAGCAACCGGACCGAGTGAACCTCAAATTCGTGAATCCGAAAGCTAAGGCTGTAACGTTACTGTAGCATTATTGACCGCCACGCTGTACACGCGTGCTTGTGATGTAGCATGCGTTTTTCGTTAAATACCTTACGTTTTACATTGGCGTTAAAGGCTGTGGATGTGATGGTTTTAATCTACGCAGTGGCCATGTTTGTTGTTAACATTGCCTTTATTACAGGGGCAACGCATAAGTTAACGTTACTTGTAAAACCAGCTATGTTTTGATCATTGCTTCATGCTTGACGTACTCTCGTTTAAATAACGAAACACAAACACAAAGGCATTCGACATTGCGGTTATCTGTGTTTATATTTATTAGAGCGAGGCAGATGAAAACAAACGTCCATTTAATAATATCTACGTAACTTGAACATATCCTCGCATTATGATTCGTTAAGTTAACGTAGTTCTAAAGGGCATTGGCGAGCGATTATTATGAAACCTTTCCGATTTACATTTTTGAATTACCTAACGTTACACTGTTGGTTAACACGACACGTGTTTGCTGTTCTGATAGTTTAAGGTTAAACTTGACTGTTAATGCTCACGTTTTCTTTGGAGAGCACCAATTCCCGCCATTTGGCTGTTCGCGTCACGACTAAAGTTAGCAGCTCGTTAACATTTCCGTTACCTAGCTAATGTACAATTCCGTACATTTGTGAATAACGACAGTATGTTCAAGATAACACGAGGACGCCGAACGACTGAAAAGATGAAAAGACCTCGTCGTAAAGTTACTATAACGCGTTGAACTGATAACGTTTAAGGGATAACGTGTCCCAACAACGTTTACTTGAGCTGAGTGGCGTAAAAAATGCCAGTGGTTTCATAAAGTAAGCGTTTTGTTAAATTTTGGGTTGTGTATTGGAAGGCGGCCATGTTGTCATGGGGGACGAAGCTCCATTTTTGGCAAGCTGATTTCCGCTCTGTCTTCGTCGTTCGCTGCATAAAACGCAATCGACATGTCGCATTCATCTAACAATAGCGTCGAAATGGCCTCTTTGCGGTTGTAACACAAATGTCGACAGTCCCGTCGGTGGCATATTTCCTGGCGTGGCTGGCGGCGTGTAATCTGCTGGTTTTCTCCACCGGGGACTCCCTGCGACAGCCCAGCCATGCCGAATAAACACATTCTTCAGCGCTGTTCTTTGGGGTTCCTTCCACTGCACGAAACACTCGCTATAGTTATCAAAATCGCTGTTGCACTTGAAAATAAGTGTTTAAAACGTTGTCCCCTCGTTTAGCCAATGCGTCCAATCCCCATCAACAGCAAAGTCCAAGACCGAGAGCATTGACGTCTAGAGCTAAAACAGTTTAACGTCTTCAAGATTAGAGACGTCCAGGAAAAAATCCTGCTCTGACAGAGCGTGGATGAACGTAAAACAGTTTGTTTACTAAAGTTACTCAAGGCAGTCTTCGTCAAATCCCGCACGAGACCTTGGCTTTTTCGTCAAGCATTTTCTTGGCTGTTATTTTTTTTCAGATGATGCATCATCTGAAAAAAAATAACAGCCAAGAAAATGTTTGACGAAAAAGCCAAGGTGAATTTTAAAGGTCTTCAATCAATATTACGAGCCACTTCAAAAGGGTAACCCTTGTAAAAATGAAAACCTATATTTTGAATTATTGTAGCACGATTAGGTGATGGCTAAGAGAAAATATTTAAATGTATGTAGGAACAGTCTTGCACCACTTATTTCATTGTTAAATTACTGAAGATTGATCTTCAGTAATTAAAGTTATACCCATGCAAATTAAATGGGTTTAAAACGTTCATTTGATTGGTTCCACCCTACCATTGTTTTTTTTTTGTCAATTCTTTACTATTATCTGATCTCTCTCTAGGTACGAGAACTTGTCCTTGACAACTGTAAATCTAATGATGGGAAGATCGAAGGCCTCACAGCAGAATTTGTCAATCTTGAATTTCTAAGCTTGATAAATGTCTGTCTACATTCTGTTTCCAACCTACCAAAACTTGGAAAACTCAAGAAGGTAATACTGCACAAGTGTAAATGTGATTGAGCACACAAAATGGGATTTCTTTTTGTGTTCTGATATGAAAGCATTCTGAATTTCAGTTGGAGCTCAGTGACAACAGAATCTCTGGGGGCCTTGACATTTTGGCTGAGAAACTCCCCAATCTCACACTTCTAAACTTGAGCGGCAACAAACTGAAAGACATCAGCACATTGGAACCATTGGTTAGTGCAGACTTCTATTCTCAGACTTTCAAAAGGTTTAAGACTTAAAAACCTTTTAACACACTTGTGCATCTCCTGCATTATGGAAACCCATTGCCACCAGGTAGAAAAAGTCTTCAATAGTTACATTTTATGAAGTCGTGATTTTGAGATTAAAAGTATTAATTTTAAGCATGAAAATGCAATTTTAAGATAAAAAGTAAAACAAATGACTTGACCTGCAGACACACAATCTAATGTGAAGTATGTGAACACACTTTCTTTTTTTTTTAAATGTCAACTTTTCAAACCCATATGAGTCCTGGTTTAAGAACCTCTCTTTAAACTATTGGAAGGTATTAAATTCATGAAACCGGAAGGGAATTCATAAAAATCTGAATTTTCAAGTTCAGTCAAGTGTCTCCTCTTGCTAAACAGTTCGAGTGCAACACTCCACGGAGACACTGTAGATTCCTGAGACAGCTATTGTTAGTTTAGTAAAGAGTTTAAGATTGTTTATCAGTAATTGGAAGACAAAACATAACTGAGCAGAACCAGAGGAAGCTCAGATAAACTCTGCTTTGTTGGTTATTTGTACACTTTCTGCTAAAGCCATTTCAGTCATGTGAACAAAGGAAACAATCACAAGGATTTCACACAGTGTGTTGTAATTCTGAAACAGGTTGGCTGTATTCATAGAAAATTAACAGATTGACTTGCTGTGATTGGTGAAAATGGTTAGCATTTTAAAATGCAGATTCTCAATAGGCCTCTGATTTGCACAAACATTCAAATTTTGCAAGCCAGTGTTAAAAGTCGATGCGGTGATACTCCTCACCCTTGGATGGTGCTCATGTGGAGTTATGTGGCGTTTGTGAGTGCAAGTAATCCGACTCATTAGTAATACCTCTTTTGGGGAGTAACTTATTTTCTTTGGTGTGTGGGAGGCTTGATATTATTCAGAAGACACCGGTAAGGTAGTTCATTTACCCAGATTTGTGTATTTCACTCAAATTTCTGACCGATGTTGTAACATTTTGATTTCAGATTTTTCCCCCATATGAATAATATAAATTAATTGTTCAAATGAATCATTCTTTTAAACGAACAAGTAAACAGATCAAAGCACCAAAATAAACAAAACATCTCATCACTACTCGCATGCCTGGCTGTTAAAAAAGTGCTATATAAAAACTTTTTATATAAAAATTAGCATTGATTGTTAATATGTAATAACTAGTGCAGAGTAATCAAACAGAACTAAATGGGTTAACCCAGGAATTCAAACTGCTTTATCACAGACCTCAAGCTTACAGTTAAACTAGTACTGAGCTTTGGCCCTGTTTGAATGGAATAGACATGTATGACCTAACGATTCAAAAAGAAACCACCTTCGCTATACTTGAGAAGTCGTACTGGTTCTTTAGTTTTGTTTTACATTTGGAGGTTTGTAGATGTGAGAAAGATAAAAAGAAGGCTATTAAAGAAATATATATGAGAGCTATTGTGGTGTTTGTTGGCAGAAAAAGCTGGATCATTTGAAGAGCCTTGACCTGTTCAATTGTGAAGTGACGAACCTGAACGACTACAGAGAAAGTGTCTTCAAGTTGCTTCCGCAGCTTACTTATCTGGATGGCTATGATATTGATGACCGTGAAGCTTCAGACTCTGACGGAGACGTAGATGGTGTTGATGATGAAGATGATGACGGTTAGTAGAGTTCAGCCTTTCAGCGCTCCTGTGTTTTGTCCCAGTGTTTCTTATTATCCCTCTAACCAATCACAGAAGGAGAGGAAGAGGAGGATGAGGAGGACTTTGATGAAGAGGAAGATGATGAAGTTGAAGGCGAGGATGACGAAGATGGCAGCGGCGAAGACGAGGTATGCAGTTCCCATTTGTGCCTTAAGTGGATCACTCAGACTTGTATTACAAATTATTATTATTTTTTTTTTTCATTTCAGGATGGAGTCGATGATGATGATGATGACGAAGATGATGATGAGGAAGATGAAGGCAAGTAGAGTTGAAATCCTGACAGTTTTACATGCTTGATTCCATTTCGATCCCCTTCACTACCCTTTACTTGCTAGCCCTTGAAATTTATTGGGGGGGATACAGGGATGCACAATGTGTTAATGTCCAAAATAAATTCAACAGATGTATGAACTCCCTGCCTCCACTTTCTCTAACCACTGCACTGAAGAAGAAACACAGCCACAAGATGGCGAAAGCACCAATACAGCAGAAATCGTGTTCTGCGGTTGAGTTGTATTTGCTTGTTTGTTGAAAAACAAACACATACCAAATGCTCCTTAAACAAAAAATTTAAACTGTAAACATAGCTCAGGAGCACCTAATAATGGAGCGTTCCACTAAACTCCATGGATGTACAACTTTTTGGGTGTTTAAAATAAAAACAATTCTAACTTTACGCACATCATCCATCAGCGATGTTTCACATTAGACAATGCCAACGTCGACATCGGCCAACCCTAGTTTGACCTAAGCATAAAAAAGGCATAGGAGCAGAGGGGATAGGAATAATATGGGATAAATGATTAAATACAGAATACTGATGAATGACTAAAGAGTTTGGTTGTGTGTGAGTAGAGGACAGAGACTGGGTAGGATATGGTGACTTATTTTTAAGTCATCATAACTGTAACCTGGTTTATGAATGGAGTATGTTTTTCCAAGATGACCACCCAAGTTCAACAGAAGATGTAAAACTTCCCCTTCACCCCCAGATATACTGCGTCTGTCCACATATAATGATGTAAAAAAATGGATTTAGGTCACTTAAGCCTGCAGTCTGAGCGTGGCCTATCGTTATGCACAATGTCTATGCACTGATCAATATTGCCATAATAAGAATACTAATAACTAGTTAGCGAAATCACAACACGGATGCTAACAAAGCACATACTTTATTTACTTTGTCATATATCATATAAATATAACTCCATACATACATCCGTTACAGCTGTAGAAGCACTATTTTTGCACTAGTCAGTGTTCAAACGTGGTCTGGCAACAACAATAATACCTACTAACAATCCAAAACACCACATAGATAAGTTATCAGGTTATTTACTTTATTAACAAAGTATTACTTCCTAATTCAGTGTTTAACATGGAGCGCAAGAGTGAAAGTGCTCATTTTGGTCCACCTTGACCAATCACAGAGCTTGTGCTCTTTGATTCATTGACGTGAAGTTAGCAATTTGCAATTTCTTAGGCTTGTTGCAGAGGTTTAGATTGGCTTTAATATTGAGCTCTTACGAAGTCTAGTTCAAGGGCAGAAGAGACCTTGCAATTCTTTAAATTCCTGCGTACCTTGTCTCAACTATTGGAAAAAGAATTTAGACAGCCATTTGTGTATGATTAAAATAGGAAATGGGGTTAAATCTGTTTGATTTATATTACTTTTTTATGCTTGATTTTAATGTATGCACTTTCTTTTTACTCTTTATTTCCAATGTAAAGCACTTTGAATTACCCGGTGTACGAAATGTGCTATACAAATAAAATTGCCTTGCCTTTCCTACTGCCAAAGAGGCTAAGATGGTAATCCAGTGTTGTGTTTTTTTTTTTGTGCAGATGAAGAGCAAGGAGCCAAGGGTGAGAAGAGAAAAAGAGAAGCAGATGATGATGAAGATGATGACGATGACGACGAGGAGGATGATTAGGAGCTATTGAACTGCGACTTTATCAGGCCTTCCCTTTCCTTCCTTTTCACCGCTTCGGCTCCCCATTCAGCCTAGTGGCTCCCTGTGGGGGCAGGACTGTGCTCAATGGCTGGAGATGTTACCGGGAAGCCCAGGAGCTGAAGGAACGCTTTATCTGCCATTCATTCCTGTGCAAACCTGGGGGACTTTGTGCGCTGTTGTTTAGTTCTGCTTCTATGCTTTTAATTTTTTGTTGGAAGTATTTTCCTCTTTCTGTTTTCTTTTTTTTGTAGACATCCCTCCTCCCTTCCCCATTTAGGTTTTGATCCAAATTTCCCTGATTGTCGGTGCAACCGTTTCAAGCGAGCCATAATTTTAATGTGGCTGCCTGTTGAACGCTGTTGTTTAGTTCTGCCTCAATGCTTTTTAATGTTTTGTTGGAAATGTTTTCCTCCTTGTTTTTCTGTTTGCTTTGTTTTGTAGACATCCCTCCCTCTTTCCCCAATTAGGTTTTGATCCAATTTCCCTGATTGCTAGTGCAAATGTTACAAGCGAGCCATAATTATAATGTGGCTGCCTGTTGCACAAATCAAGGTTTAGCTTCATTTTTACTTTCTTTAAGACAAACTTTGTAAATAAAATAATGTTTTGTGCTTTACAAGCTCTCTCGTTTCTCAACCATTGTGGTCATCGGTGTGCGAACTTTAGAGGGTAGACATTGAATGATTCTTTTTCAATCTGAAAAATCAGATTTTTCATATAGATGATAATGTGGTAAAAGAGATAGTTTTTCTGACTAACCAAAGCAGGTAGCTAGTTCACTGGTTTTAGACTGAACAGAGAAGTTTGAGTAAAGCTTTCACCGGGCCTCTACCATGAAAGTGTCTTAACAAACTCAGTATTACCAGAGAGGTTTTCACTTGACAAAACCTATTCGTTTCAATTAGGCTTAGTTGTTGCCAAGAAGCAGCTCATCAACTTTCTTTGTCTAGTCAGGCTTTAATCCTGAAGCTATGAGGAGTTCCCAGACGCATGCACATAAAAGACTGACGTAGGCTCTGAAAAACCAAGTGTCATGCATGATATGCCATAAAATAAAGTTAGCATTTTTTGGAGTGAATTCCAATATATTTAACTTTTTTTATGTAATGTTAATGTGTTTATGGTTGTATTACTAAATATATGCAATGCGTATTTCTCTACATACTAAATGTACTATTAAATTCAACAGGTGGAATTTTTGGAAGATGTAACCCTAATGCAACAATTGGGTATAACAACAATCCAAACTGGTAAGTATTTTTTTACCAGTTACATTATTTGTAAAACAGATACATGTCGGGAAAGGCTAAATGAATTTTGTCTCCCTAAAAACTACCTGTGAAGTGCTCATCTAACAATTTGCATGGAAATATCCACAGGATTGGGAATAAAAGGTGAAGCCATTGTTACAGATGCTGGTGTTAGGTCACTTAAAAGTTCCTTTTGTAACCGCTGATTGGATGTAAATTTGCGATCTCTAATCCAGAACATATCCCGCTCCGATGCAGATTAACCATGTGGCATAAGTAACAGGGTGACAAAGACAGATTCAATCCTAGTTCCTTTCATTGTACTCAACACCCAGGATTGGTGCAAACTAAATGTAGCTGGCTAACCAGTTAATTCAGGTTCACGGTACAGGCCCATGGTCTCCTTGAGCTTGTGTTGATGGGTGACAAAACAAAACTCATGAAAACTCATTTCAGGTAGGCTGGTGTTGAGGGGGTGGACGCCTTCCTTCTGTTGCGTTTCAAATTCTGCTGATGGCTGAAGTGTGAAAATGCTAAACAATGACACAGAAATTTAACTGACAGCTGTTCAATCATTATACATGAATCATTACACTCAAAACACTTTTAATATTCCTAGTTGCCTTGATATTAGTCGAACTGCTATCAAAAATTCTGGAAGTTTTGTCCCTGTTAAACTGTTGTTGGCTAGAGCAGCTTAAGATTCCTCTCAATAATTAAAACTTTAGTTTTCTCAGATACAGTGTCACAGTTTTTGACTTGTGATTTAATTAAACAGTTAATGTACCTTTATCTTGCTATGTTTCACACAGTAAAGGCTTTTAAGAATACATGTCAGACTCCTTTACCTTCCAACATTCCATCTAGTTTCTTCCATTCTAGCATGCTGAATTCGCATGTTCCACATTTGACATGTCGGATTCTGGGCACATATGAAATAAGCAGCAACTCATGTTTTTTGTTATAATTTCTATGATTGTCACTAAACGTAATCATGTAGCAGAGACAGAACAGTGTCAGTTGAATAGCTGCTAGCATATTCTGATTTGATGATCTGTTTACATGAATCATCTCATTATCAAGCTAAAATGTAAGCTACTTCAGCTTCACAGAATTTACTTACACCAGTTATAAATAACTTCTCCACCACATTTAAATCAATTGAGATGCATTAAAAAATACAGACAAGCAAGGGAGAGCCTTTCATGTATGATTCTGGTAAATGTGGAAGTTCATAGTGAGCTCAAATATTACTTGATCATATCCCCATTATAACCTTTTATTTTTATTATAGATGGAAACTCAGGTCGACCTATCAGTGGTTTCTCTTCTGTATAAGCTGAGGTTTTAAAACCACAAAAAGGACAACAATTTCAGTTGGTGTACTCAGATGTCACATTCATCTCCACACTAAATTAAATATAAAATTAGCTGATAACATTCTTATGTTACAATCATAGAAAATCTCTATTTTCTTCAACGAAAAATCCTTTTACCCTAAAAATTAAAATAAAATACATGAACAACGTACAAAAGAAATAGTTTGCATAGTGCTCAATTGCAAAAACAAAGTCCAGGGTTTTTGTTCAGTATTTCTGTGCACTACCTGAGGAGTAAAACAATTTCTCAAGAATAACCCAAGAGGGACGAATCTCCGGATAATTTTTTTTTTCCTAGCATCATTCTTTTTAGCAAATTTGAAGCAAGCAATGCATTACCGAAGGCATCTGTTAAGGAATACGCTCTTGTGTGAATGAAGCTTTTGATCAAAAACAAGTCTCTCACTCTCTCGAACCAATCTGAGAGTTCCTCACATTTTTGATCTCTAGTTCCAGCTGTTTGATCCGCACGTCCTTCAGGTTCAGCAGCTCCCTCATCCTTCGGATATCTTCCTGTTGCTTGTAAAACATTTGCCGCAACTGGATTCAGAAACACACACAGTATGAGAGAATATTTAGAAGAACAAGTTCCCAAATCAACTACCCCCATTACGTTATAACCCATACTGTATATCAGTATATCATGCCTTTTGAGGGGCATGTGCTAAAACAGAAAAAAGGGTATCCCCCCACCCCCAGCCACTCCACAAAGACTGTGTATATATTGCAGACTCACACCAGAACTAATAGATCATCCTTGACATCTACTTCGTTTGCATACTATGAATCCCAACATGATTCATCACTTGCTTCTCAGCAAGTGATAGAACTGTGTACCCGATGAAGTAATGTGTACCTGATGAAAATGCTTACCTCATTCTCTGTTTTTGGAGGTGAGCAGTGTGGAGAATCTGACTGTCCATTGCTGACATATGCAACAGAGCTGCCAGGCTCCTCTCTGAGTGGCAGCTGGAGTGTTAAGTGGGATTCTTTCCTGTCGTTTCTATCTTTGGCATCTGAGCACTCTTGAATGAGTGGAGACAGCACTGGTTGACTGTGAGAACTATTCGTCTCAGAGGATTCTGTCAGGTTTTTCCTCTGAGCAAACTCCACAGACACGTCCAGTTTACTTCCTGGCCTTAGTGACATCATCACTGGACCTAGAACATGAGAGAAAGCCATAACTGAAGGAATTGCCCTTACTTTACCCACCCTTCCATCTATACTTCAAGCCAACATACCTCTAGCCTCAATCTAGCATCCCTCAATCTCTCTCTCCTATATATCTCCATCCCTCCCTCTATGCTTCCCTCAAATAAATATTTTTATAATCCTATTAATTGTACTTGGTTAACCTGAAAATATGACAAAATAATGTTCGGATCTGCCTTCTGTGTCATTCTAACAAGACTGTACTGGTGTTTCTATAGCTTACAGCCAATGATACAGTAAATACTGTGCATCACACAAAAAATATCAACCTTAGTTGAAAATAATGACCACAAAAAAAATATTCTATACCATTTAGAAATGCGAGCAAACGATGCTGCTAGCACATGCTGCTAACTGTGCTCAATGCTATATGCTGCCAATGCTTAAAAATTGTGGAACGAACAGCCAGTGGAACATTCAGTTAGATATGCTACCATAATGCTTCCTGTTAGGAAAAATCCAAGACACGAAAGGCCACTCAAAAAATATTTTGTTCTAATGTACGAAAAATTCAAGATACGAAAAACACGGACAAGAAATACACATTCCATATATTCGAAATCCAGGAGGAAGACAACATTGGATATCACATGAATGCATTCAACTCATTACTAACAGTCCTGCTCTCCTGTAAGTCAGTTCAATATGGGGTTCTTATAGTAGCAATATTATTCGCAAATAATTGATTCGATCTGCAAACGTGTGTCAAGTCAAACATTTGCAAATAATATTGCTACAAACATTCTTGAGTCTAGAAGCGAAGCATCCCGCTCTTCCATTGATCAGATCATACCCATGGGGTGCGCACGTACGTTTGTCACATGTTTAACCTCACGTTCATTTGTCATGCGCAATGCAAAAAAAAAAAGTCATTTTTGCTGCGTATGCCGGCTACGTCTCTATGCGGTTTGAGCACAGTTCTGCATATGAATGTGATTTCTGACATGTCAAGTTTCACGTTTGATGCCTGAATATAACGGGATTTTGTCCTGACATACGAAAAATCTGACATACAAAGGCCATCCTGGAATTGATTACTTTTGTGTATTGAGGTATCACTGTATGTTAATGCTTTGCACTCTCTTACAAACATAGTTATTTATGTTCTATGTAGATTTGGTGCAACGGGGAGCCACTATAAATATGTGGATTATTAAAATTGCGTTTACATTCATGGTTGATTTTTTAGTCTTATTTTCACTTTTGATTCACTATTGCGCAAACGGCATATGAGGAGCGACTGTACTGATTGGTCAGGGTTTGCAAGTTCATAGAAGTTTCTGTTTAGTTAGAACTAAATATTTGAGTTTTATATATAGACTAAATTGTAATGACTTGGACTGAATGGACTGAGTAAATGCTAAATGTCAATTAATTTTAAATGAACTCAGAGAAAGAAGATAGCCAAGACCAGACTGAGATCAGAGGCAGTCAAGACAGAGACTATACCGAGACTGATATCAGGGACAGCCGAGATTGGGACCAGACAGGGTCAGAGACAGCCGATACCAAGACGAAACAGAGATCACAGACTGGCAAGAACAAGATCAGAGACAACTGAAAGAGAGATTCAAGATAACCAAGATCGAGACCAGATATAACTGAGATCAAGACCAGACCAAGATTAGAGACAGCTGAGGTCTGAGACAGTCAAGACGGAGATCAGAGACAGCCAAGACTGAGACCAGAGATAGCCATGACACTTCAGTGGTGATTTTGACTCAAATCATTTATTTCTAACAGTACAAAACTTTATCAGCAGGTTCACAACAGCAATCAAAAATAACCCCACCAGAGAGATAGGATGTGGATTACACTGTTCTGAAAAAAAAAAACTTTGCTTTGAGCCCTTGATCGATACTTGCACCAATATTTTACCCTTATTTCTTATTAACTGAACACAGACAGAAAATTACCTTTGTCCAGACCTCCGATCCACTCGTCAGCTGTCATGGCGGCCTTGTTCCCAGCTGTCATTGGGTAAATGTCCTCTTGATACGATTCTGACTACACAACAATAAGTACGAGAAAAAGGCTAGGAATGCAAAAAACTGTTTCTGCACCTGTATTTGAATGTATGTGATAAGTACTGTACCCGTCTTGGAACGATCATAGAGATTGGTTCAATGAGACTTTTGATTGTCACCAGCTTGTAGAACCTGAAGATTTCACAGGAACACACGTCGAGCCCTCTCTTTGGCATAACAGCTGAAAGACATGATTATAGCGTACTTTACTGTTATGGTATATGATTTTGTTTTTACATGGATAAGCTCAATGTTACCTTTAAATGCTTATAAAAGTCTAAATTTATAAAGATATAAAAAACCAACCAATAAAATTTTATTTGAAACCATCTGCAATTGATGATAAATATTGAAAGGTAATTTAGAATTTTGTTTACATTATGGAACATCGAACAACCGGCGTCAGGGTTTTTCCACTGCAGTAATTTTTTTCCCCACACCAGTGCATCTATCCCGAGAGAAGCCTGGGACAGAGCGTAGAACAGCTGGCACTGAGCATTCTCTGGGGTGGTGAACAGTTCTGCTGGTCTGCCAGGTTGATGGAGTCGCCATTCTTCTGACCGGGGTATCCACCGAGACAGTGTATCTGCTGAAAGGTTCAAAATGCCGGGAGTATGTACGGCGATTAAGGACAGCCTGACTCAAGAGGAGGCGTCTGTGAGCGAGAGCTGACAACGGGATAAGGGTATCCTCCCTTGCCGATTGACATAAACCACCATGGCCGTGTTGTCCGTCCTGACCAGCACGTGATATCCCTGCAGCATTCTCCTGAAGTGCTTTACCGCTAGGCACACTGCCAAGCTCTGGGCGATTTATGTTCCAGGAAGAGTACTTCTCGGCCCAACCCTGAAATTGAGCTTCCGGCATACAGCACTCCACCCTGGTCTTTGAAGCATCAGTGGTCACTTCTACGCACCTGGCAGTCCTCCAGGGGGACACCGGCACGGTGGAACCGAATGTCCTTCCAAAGAATCACCCCTACTGCGAAACCCATACGCCCAGGAGCCTCTGGAGTTTTCAGAGGAACCACCAATTTGTGCAGACTCTGTGTTCTGCCTTCAGGAGCCTCAGGGTACAACCTCCAGGGAAGCTCATCCTAAGGAAGTCTCAGGAGATAAGCCTTCCGAAGAGCAGGTTGAGGATTGGACCCAACCCACCTGTGCATTAGGGAACTAGAAAATATGGGCTGTAATCCTCTTTCCATTTTGGCAGGAGGGACCGGCTCGATTGCACCCTGCATTTGAAGAATCGATCTCCTTGCGCAGGCCCGGGGCCTCTATGGGAGAGACAGAGGACTTAAGACCCCGTTGAACATGGACGGCTTGACTGCAATTGCAGTCGACAGCCATGATGGAAAGTGTATTTGGGTCAAGGGACATAATGGGAAGCTCCCACCAAGCTTCCTAATTTCACTAATGGTGCCATACATATTTCACAGATAGTTCCCAAGGGGGGCCGCAAACTCGTGGTGGGGTCCACAGTGAGTCTAGGTGGAGACCTACCTGGACGTTCAGGCTCAACCTTGGAGCAGCATCCAGTTCCATCCAAGGAGGACTCACTCGAAGCTGACTCCGACACGGAAGCTGGGAGCCATCCAGGCTGCACTGCATCAGATGTCAGATGTCTTGATTGTGTCTCTGTATTGAGAGTTGCATTTGTATCTGTAATGCAAGAATCCTGGCTGTGCACATAACCCAGGGAGATCAATTTTTGCATGAAAAACTGAGCGCTGATCTGTGGGTCCACTGCCTAATAAACACTCCCGCTCTCATGTCTGAGAGTCTTGGCTCCAGCAAAAAAACAGGAAGAGGATCATGCTTGTTGTCAGCGTTGGTGTACTCATTTTGAAAAGAGTGTGGAGAGATTCGAGCGCCCACAGCAGAGCTTACCATAATCGGTACCGACATAAGCCATAGTGACCGACTGATGGGAACTTTTCCTGCCTCCACAACAGTGTTCAATATGCTTTCTCCATCACTAAGAGACACTGCAATATCTGATCTGCTATTCTGCTTTTCCAGCATCAGCACATCTTCTTGACTTAACTGAGAATTCAGGGTTCAGCCTCCTTCGCTAAACCCAGACACTGCCAGCACCCGCTGAGATGTATCTGAAGACCACATAGTGAATAAACCTCATTGTATGAATCAGTTCTTTCTCTTACACATAATCTCTTACACATCAAGTAAATGTTTAGGCCTTCTTTTTGCTGATATAAGCGATCAGGTGCTCTTGTAGAGAACTCACCCATTCCCTTCTGGGGCAGCAGAGACCTGTATTCAGTCAAGTAGTGCAGATACGGTTTCTCTCCACTGATTTCGTAGTATCTGATATTTCCATCTCCCTGAGGATCAAAACAGGATAATTTAATAGTTTATCACAAGTAAAACAGTTTTGAGGATTTTTAAATACTGCAGAAGTAACAAAGAAACATGACAATAGCTGCAAAGCAGGTGACACTGATTACAGAGAATTTCCTTACTTTTCCAGCAATGTAAAGCATGTGTGTGTCAGGGTCAAAGAAGGGGAAGAGAGCCCCAGAGGAGCCGTCCAGGTCCTCGGTGTAAGAGGGCTGAGAGAGGTCCTCCTGGAAAGATAATGTACATATAAACTGGCAGAGCAAACATTAACCTAGAATAGATTTGTCATGGCTGGATTGTGATGGGGAGCTGAACTGAAGTCCCTCTCATTATTTATAAGCATCTGTTGGTCTTGTTAAGGTTTAAGTTATGGTTTTTGTGTACAGGTAAAGATTACTCCAAAATGGTTATGAAGATAAAGACAACCACTGCTCTCGAGTGTGAGGTGTTTTCTCTTGCATCCAAACAACTGAGTCCTTCTTGTAATATAACCGTGCACAATCTCACATGTAGATTTTCATCTGAAAATTAGGTTTCGGGTGCACACTGGACACTGAAAAATTATTATATTAAAGTTATAGTGTTTGAGACTGTTTAAAGCCCTGGAGGCAGTGGCACAGTCCCCTTAGCATCTTACAGGCTAACTCTGCTGGCTTATGGTTCAACTCGCTTCTCAGCAACACACGGAGATGTAAGATACCATCTTCTACAATTGAATTTGCCCAGCTCCACCAGCAATGAGCATTTCCTCTTTTGCCTACAATATGGACTAGATAACAGCAAGAATTAAGTGGCTGCCATAAGTCAGTTCCAAGGGAGAGGGGAGAAAACATGTTGTGATATTTTAACTCAGAACTCATAATGACTGATACTAATAAGAGGAAAAACTCCAACTTGGTTGGATTATAGTAACATGTGCTCATACATAAATAATACAATGTTTGCAAAATAAACTTATCAAGAAAAATTATAAAAATAAACTATCAGTGCACCTCTCAGTCATAAGTGGTGGTAGATAGGCCTGATGGGGGATTTGTTTGGTGATTTCATAAGCAGCATATTGAGAAATGCAGCTATGAATGTTTTTTTTATGTTTTCTAAACAGTAGAAATGCAAAAAGAAATGCGCACAGCAAAGAATAACAGGCACCATTGAAGGACTGGTATTCTTTATGCTGGGTCTATGGTGACTTTTAAGAAAGGTGGTTTATAGTTGTTAAGTATATATAACATTTATATTTTATATATAAATAATTAAATAATTCTAATTACAATAAATTATATTGTTTATAAGTCGTATGATGGCAGAGAGACGAACAACAGTTGAAAAGCTCACTCAAGAGAAATGAGTTTGCCATGTTCTGGCCAGTCTGTGAACTCAGGAAAAATGCAGTTAGCCATTTTAAGCAGTCCTTACCTGATCCCAGAGTGCAATCTGACGGTGGTTCCAGCGTGAATTGCCCGTAGAGAGAAGAATGTTCAAGTTTCCCAGAAACAACACTTTGTTGGCCCTGTGTGATTTACAGTTACTCTCCTGGAGAAGAAAACCAATGCACAACCTCAGTCAAATATCCTTATGTCTGCACAAAAAAAGTGATCAAAAGCTTATTGTTCGGGTACAATGTTCAAAAAAGCTAACTGGTTAGTATTTCTGTCATTGCTGATAATTCAAAACAATGATTATGATGAAATTAATAAAGAAATAAATCTGATCATTTGTTAATCTAAAAGTTTTGGAGCAATCATAGAGAATAAAGTGATAACATTTAAAACGAGAAGGATGTAAGGAGCAGGAAAAAGCCACTCATAATCAGAATTATGGGTGAGTGAGAAACGGAAGAACTTGAGTGAGAAGGACAGAGTCCACTCCCAGCTGTGTTTGATCCATATTAAAAAAACACACAATACGATTTGACAGATAAGAGCCAGGAAATTAGTGAAGTATAACCTTCAGCTGACTGCAAGTTTGCTCTCTGTTTTTTACTCAAGGGAAACGATTTCCATTATACTGTATTTTCCTCATCATCAATAACTTTAAGACCACTACTTTTGCAGCCCCCGTCCTTCAAACCCAAAGGGTGTTTAGGCATTACAAGTGTATTTGTCGAAACCACATGGTTAACATGATTAGGTACGAGTGTAGGGCCTGACCTGGGATTTCACAAGTGTTCGCTCTGTGTCAGACGCAGTAGTGATTTCTCACAACTCCATCACATGAATTACTGATGGTTTGGGGAACTGGCAGACAGAAAAGAGCACTAAAGCCTCACACAAACAGAGATGTACCTGTAGAACTGTGCCAGTGCGTGGATCGATGACTCTGATTTTCTTGTCCTTGCAGGAGGTAGCAAGTCTACTACCATCCGTGTTGAAGGACATGGAGAGAACCATTTCTGAATGAGCACGGATGGAGCGAACCGGGTTCTTGATGACCTGCTCAGGAACATCCAGCTTCCACACCATCACCTACACAGCAACACAAAAACCACATAATTCCACAAAAATTATATTTCAATTATTTGTTTACAACCAGACTCTAAGCCATCAGCCATGCTAGTGTGTTCACTTACAGCTTTTGCAGAATGCTGCAGCCAGCTTATTTATCAACACCTACAAGCATGATCTCTTTATTTTTTTCACTGACTCCCTGTATATTTCCTAGTTAAATTTAAAATTCTTATTTTAGTTTTTAATTCTATCTTGCCCCTCCTACATTTTTACACTTCATACTCCAACCAGAAACGTATGTTTATCTGATCAATTTATGTTTATTATGTTCATATCCTTAATTTATTATGTTTATTTGATCAATTTAATCTATTATGTTCACCTGATGAATTTGATTTATTATGTTCTTGTGATAAATAAATGTAATTTAGTATGTCCATGAGATAAATGTATTATATCATGTTCATATGATCAATTTAAACTTAAGACACAACTATACTATATAGCACTTATGACAATGATGATCAGAACATTATTCATTCAACACACTCCACCAGTCTCACACATCCACCAAACACACCCCACCACTCACACACATACACCAAACACCCCCACCAGTTACACTCATCCACCAAACACCACACCAGTCTTACACATCCATCAACAACCCCACCAGTCAAACACGTGCACCAATCACACCTCACCAGTCACAGACATCCACCAAACACCTCTCAGCAGTCTCACACATCCACCAATCACACCCCACCAGCCACACACATCCACCAATAACACCCCACCAGTCACACACAACCACCAAACACCCCCATCAGTCACACCCATCCACCAAACACCTCCCATCAAGCTCACATATCCACTGAACACCTCCCACCAGTCTTACACATCCACCAAAAACACCCCACCAGTCACACACATCCACCAAACACACCCCACCAGTCACATACATCCACCAAACACCTCTCACCAGTCTCACACATCCACTAATCATACCCCACCAGTCACACACCTATACCAATCACACCTCACCAGTCACACACATCCACAAATCCAAGTCCACCATTCATACACAACCATACAATCCGATGCAGGTGAAGTGGCTTGCCAAGTCACAGCGGCAGAATGGACCTGACGGGGATCAAGTCACTGCTCCACCTATTTACTTATCTATATTTTCTGAGTTGTTTATTCATGTTGTGTAAGGTTATGTGATGGGTGTTTTGTTCATACTTTTTACATTTTTATTTCAACTGTTTTTTATAGTTTATAGCACTTTGAATGTTCTGTATAAGTAAAAAAATGCCTAACTGATTGATTAGCTACACTGAAAACATCCCTTGGTGAATCTACTCTAGACAAACATATTCTGAAGGTTTACCTAGATGGGGGAAAAACAGCAGGACAGGTGAAGATATCCGTAAGAAGTCGTGAAGATAGACAAGGAGTCTGATGTTTGTGGACTGACAAGATATTGTTGATTTAGTTGCAGTGTGTGTCACAGGTTTAAACAATTTAAAAGTGTTCATTCAAATTAATTAAATTATATAATGTTCATTAGGTGAGTGAATTGAATGTACAGTGCTGCACATTGCCAGAAGAAAATCCTGTGTGGTTTATCACTAGCCCAGAAGAGTCAAAGACCCTGGACAGCCCTGGTCAGGTCAATCAATATTGATGCTTTCCTGCTTACAGAGCTAGTTATGTTCTTATTGTTAAGTTGTCTGTCTTTTAAGACAATGTTTTTGCAGATCTTCAAGATGAAAGAGTTAAGAGTTTGTGCAGTGTCTTACTAAGTGTAATGATGCATCAGTAGGGGTAGCAAGACACAATCCGGACTCACCTGCTATCCCAGTAAAGTGTGAGAGGGAGTTAAAGCACCGGGCAACGACACTCACTCTCCCGTTTCCCCACTGCCCCATGAGAAAGGGATCATCAGGACAGGCTTTCATCTAAAGAGGAATTCTCCTCGACCCTGGGAGAACCTCAGACTCATAGTGCCTCAGGTGTGAGTGGCGTGTGCTCATTTTTCTGCAGGATGGATTGCGGGTTTTTTTTTTGCATGAGAAATCAGAAATTGGAGTGTGTGAAACCAACAAATCGCTGTGTTACACTGTCTTTAAACACCATCTTGTGTACATTAGCCTGTTGAAACACATTCTTGGAATCGATTGCTAATAGCTCATGTCTATAACGGCATTGAAATAAACACTTTATTTGTAACTAGCTTGCTAATTGGTAGGGTATTAACTATTGAAGTCATTGTTCTCTACCAATAAAAACTAGGTCACATGTAGTGAATAGGGGAGACTTAGTGTCAAAATGATTGATTGCTTTGACCTTTGACTTTTTTATTTGTTCGTAACCTTTGGTGAAATGACCACGTACTTTTGAGAGCCTGACTACGTTGCCAACTTTAAATTAAAATTTCGGCTGTAACTTTTTGGTCCTGGTGCCTTACAAATTTTGAAAAACAAAGCCTTGATTTTCTTTGCATACATCGGCCGGTCTCATCCTGAAACGGGTGTGGAAGCTCGTGTTGTCCCCCTCCACCAGGTCTTGTAAAATGTAGGTTTAGCATCTTGAACTAATAGCCGTTAAGTATCACTCCATTCTGGTTTTTAAAGTATGATTCCACTAAGCTGGCTTTCAAATTTTACAGGATTTATTCTTTAAAGCCCTTACCCATGTGTATTTGCTAAAGATATAGATGCATGTAAAAAAAATTTTTTTGAGCCATCGTTTTCTTTCGAGTACTCACTCATGTCGACAAGATCTGCTTGAAACTGACCATCGAAACTGTAAACCATAACTCTGTTACGTCTATAGGGTTTAGGAGCTGTACGATGCCGCGTGTAACTTTCTTCACTGGACACCTCATCGTCTATCAACCGGATTTCTTTTTTTTTTAGTATAGTGTCTTTTAGTCTTTTTCTTCGTCAAAAAGAGCCTGGGTGTGTCCACGAGACACAAAAGAATGCTTGAAACATCTAGGTCTGTATCATGTTTTTCAGGGGTCTGATAAAACACCTACATCCATTTTCACTGGAAGATGTTTAAAAATTCAGAATAGAATTAGACATGTATGAAAGATAGGTGCTTTTCATTTGAACCATTTGTCTGTTTAGCAAAATATTACATTTATTCTATTTCCAGTAATAAGTAGCAGCTAGGAGTGCTATAGTGGTATCAGTCAGGAAAATACTCATGGTACCTAGTGATGGATAAAATGCCCCAAAAATATATAACAATATAAAGAGGAATAGGAAGTTTTTAGGATGCAGGAACACACTAAACAGAGAGAATATATATTTTGTTTGCGAAAGAAAAGATAACAGTGTGGTGATGTTAATCCCAGAAACCCAGAAGTGCCATTAGAAACATGCAGGTCAGGAAGTCATTGAGCACTCAATCAACCTCCCTATATTGCCTTATTTAGAAAATGTATATAATTATATAGATAATTATCGATATCAAATTATCGCCCAGCCCTAATGGTACTTTAAAATAACTTAGTCGTTCTGGAGTTGGAGAGTTGGTTCAGATCCTAGTTTCAGTTTTAGTGCGAATCCTGTTTTGTTCTGACCCTCATCTGGAGCAAAATGGCTTGAGCAAACAAACATATGCTTTGGTAGATCCATAAATAAAAATGTATTCTCTCAGTCCTTAAAGGTTCCTTTGATGGGGGCAAATGAGCAGAGTTGTGCACTTCTTTATATCACAAAAAATCTCACACTATTTGCAAAATGGATGGCTATTGTGTCTATTTTTATCATTTTAAGGGGAATTGCACACACATGAATGAGCCACGCTTCTGTCCAACTCCAAACAGATGGAAAGCTTTGATTTTCCTTTAAAACTCAATAAATAATCAAATAAACAAATTCTTCTTGTACTTGAAGAACTTTAAAAAAACTTGTGTGCAGATTGTCGCGTCTTTTTGTCAACATATTTGTTCTGAGCATCAAGTCATATCTTTTACCTTTCCAAAACATCTGGTTTAGTGTTTACTGACACAACAACTGATAAGAGCACCACTAAAACACACAATTTGATTAGGAGCAAGCTTGTCAACTTCCACAACTATCATCAAGCAAGATTCTGGAATTTTATGAGTTTTGTTTTCTATCAAAAAAAGTTGCCTTAATAGAATAATGTACAATAGTGAGCAATATGGCACTTGCATCTAACATTCAATCATATATCAGTCTTTTAAAGTGAGACACAGCAAAGAAAAACACTGGAGAAGGAGAGACCCTTTAATGGCCTCTGAAGGGTGCTGCATGTTCTTGATTCTTTTTCAGTTACAAGACCTAAACACTGCTGAGTTTATTACAGTGAATATTTGGAACATCTTCTTGTGAGAAAGTGACTAAAATCTTGTCTCTCTTCATTCCTTAGGTAGGTGTTGGTAAATCACCTGATAGTCGTAGCCAGCACTGAAGATGATGTTGTAAGCGGTGGGATGCCATTCTATGAGCCCCACACGCCGAGAGTGACCCTGCAGCTCCTTCCAGGGCACTGTCGTGTTCTTCAGGATGCCATGCTCTGGGATCTCCCAGACCTTTATCTACACACCAAACAGAGACACTGAGCACAAACTCAGTTAACCACTCCGATAATGAACCTTAACAGAACATACTTTCATACTCAAGTGTTTTTTTTATCTTTACACTTACTGTGCAATCCTCTGAACAGGAAGCTATGCAGAAGTCATCAAAAGGATTCCATTTAATGTCCAGTACGCTGCCTCTGTGCCCAGAGATTTTTGGATGATGAGGATCAACCTTTCCAGTCTGAGAAAATTTAAGACTGTGTGTTAGAATTAGAAAACAAAAGATTCAGCAGTGTGAGGGAAAAGCGAGGGCTCTGTCTAAAGCTGAATCATAGCAAAGAAGGTGCTTTTACTAGATCCTGTCTGTTTCATTCTAAACTACAAACCAATCAAGAAAAGCCATTTTCATTAGAACCACTCATTACACAATAGAATAGTCTCACTTCATGTCAAGTTTGAAGGAAACTATCAGTGGGGAGAACCCCCACATAAGTACTGTGTGGAGGAAATTACAGATGAGGGAGAATTACCCTACAGACGCACAAGCTTCTGCTAGCTTTGCCAAAAGAGGTCTCACATTTTTCACCAAACACCTAATTTCTGAAAATTAAGTTTCATGATTCACTGCTTGGTGCCGCTCATGGGACGTTTGCCCCCTGCGCACCACCCAATGGTATGTCAAGCAAGGAAAGAGAAAAAACTTCCAACAAAGAGCAGCAGCCCTTAAAGAGACAGTGACATTTCTAAAGTAAGGAACCAACTGAATCGTAGCTTTACAATACCGCTCAAAACTGCTTTCGACAGACACTCTGAAGCAGTTTCTAGTGTCAAGTTCTGTCTATGATAAAGCCATCATTTAAAATATAAAGGTATTACAAAATATTTTTCTGGTGCCTGTTAAAACTCTCACATGTAACATGACTGAATGTAATGAGGTAACAGAATATTTGCAGTCTCTGCTATTTAATTTTTTACATTTTTTTTCTATTCTTATTTTGGATACAGCGAATGACTATGCCCATCAATGCATTTAGTGTTACCATGGGTAAACTAGACAAAACTAGACAATGTTTTATTTCAGTTTGAAGGTTAAAGAACACCTATTATGAAAACTCAATTATTGGAAGACGTTTAGACATAAAAGTGCATGAACACAATCAAATTACGCCATCACTCATAAAGCAGATATATTCATTTCTCATCAATGACGCTTAGGCAATTATGAGCAGAGCGAACTTGTGAAATGCCTTAAAGGCGAAGTTATACGAAGGGGGAAGATGGAGGTTTTGCAGAGTTTCAACCCATTTCAATTTGCTCTGCAGTAAGAAGATTTCGTATTTGAAAACTTGTACTATGGAAAAATAAAATTAACAAATAAAAATCACATGTTCAAATTTTAATTTCCTCCAACTGAAGCATTACATTAGTAATAACACAGCTTTCGATAGTAATTGTGAGATCTGTGGAGAGATTATTATCCTTGTCAATCAAGAAAATATTGTTGGGTGGATTCTAAATCACTCTATGTTCAGTGCTTGCTGATACACACACAGTTAAAACATGTTTTTCGATGATGAAAAATGAGAAGAAGTTTGGCCTTTTACTAAGTACAAATCCATCTGTTTAAATATGAGAGAGCAACAGTTTAAGATATCATGTTTTCATACTTCCCTTGATCCCAGACAATATTTAAAACTTCTAGACCTTCTATGTTAATTTAAGATTAAAGTAAGTGCTCAAACTATTTATTAGGTCATGTAAAAACTGCAATGGTACTGGTCTTTGGTGCTGGGAGAAAAGAATAGGATCTTTAACACCGAGCTAGAGTTTGATCCTGTTTCTTTGTTCGTGCATACACTTGATGTTCACATTTGATCATTTGTTAAAGAAAACTGTATAATATCTCATATCGACTGGAGAAATATTCTATTCTACTCATTAAAAGCTTGGGATAAAGGTTTGTTTGTAGTGATGTTTGATTCTGCTTGTTTGTAATGTTGAACATTCAATAAATATATTTATTTAAAAAAATAAATAGATGTTATTTTTTTATTGTCCTTTAAATATCATACATAATCCAGTTATCAAATCATTTAAACAAACTGATCTTACAATTACCTGATCAATCCCTTGATTGAACAATGACTCAAGACTGAAATCCCAGCTGATTTTAAATATAGAGCTGTCTGAACAAATACAATGTTATCTAACAAACCTGCAACTGCATAACTGCAAAATGGAACACTACTTTCATATCATGGATATGGATAATGAACATGACTGAAAAAAAGAATTTTTTTTTTTAAATGTGTAACTTGGAAGAAACACTCTTTGCAAATGAAGCATTTTCATGTTGTTGGGGGAGCTGATGAACTCAGAAAGAAAATTGAAGGCTTTGCTTTAACCTGTACCATTCCTGAGCCATGAGCTCATTCCTGAAGAAAAGTAGGCTGTAATCAATCAAGAGTGTCAGCATTAGTGAGCGTGTTGCTACTGGTTTGTGACTCAGCTACTAGACCTACATTATCTGGACAAAAGGATACCCGCACATTGTCATGGAGCACATTGTCTCCCAATACTCTCCTGACATGAAGTCAAATGCATTTGAGTCATATTCCGTCTAGACAGAGTATACATAAGGATTCTTTTGTTTGCATAACATGGCTTTGCTCATGATCGGTTTAGATATGGAACTACATTAGAAACTCTTCCATGACATTAGAACTAAAGAATGTCAAGACTTTAAACATGCTCCCATCAAACAAGGACTTGATGGAGATGTTTTAAATATAATGAATGTACCTCAATACACTCACAAACTCTGTGGTTCAAGGGATAAAAGCCAGTCAATCAATCAACCAAGCAACCTGCTTTACAAACAAATATACTAGTATTATTGACTAGTATTAAAGTACACATACAAGATCAACCATATTCCATCTCAGTTTATCCCTTAACGGTGCAAAATCTGTTGCTCAGCACAACTAGCAACCCGTATCAGAGTCTGGGACCTGCTACACTAAGGGAACAATCTCCAAAGCTCTTATATCTCGACCTAGTAACATTCTAAAGGATATCGCACGCTGACAATAGCGACAAGTTAGGATGGAAGGTAAGGATTTTTAAATAAGCCAGAGTCAGAACATTTATTGATTTAAAAACAAACCTTAAAACAAAGTTAAGGTTAAACCTTAACTGTTAAACTATTAAACTATTAAACAGTTAAACTGTTAAACCTTAAACTAAAATAAACTAGGAGCCGGTGGAGGGAAGTCAAAACTGGTGTGCCGCAGACGATTCAGTGTAGCCTTGTTTACTCCAGAATGCAGTGCATTGTGAAGCCATATGATGAAAGCAAAATCATGATAATGTGTTTAATAACTGTGTTTATTTTGTCATATTATATTTATGAATTTGTTTTTGTGTTTTTAATTTAAACTGAAATGTTCATGTATATATTTTAAAGCATTTGTTTAAATTACTTTGTGGGAAAATGACGTGGAAGGTCAAAGGGATGAAGGGAGGGCATAAAAGAGTAAATGGGAAGAGAGTTGGGAGTCTACCCCGAAGTGAACAAACCGTCCTTTACCAAGGAGGCACGCAAGTCTGGTGTGACGCGAAAGATACAGTGTGGATATAATTACCGCTTGCTACACGCACGTTTTTTTGGCATGATTCTTTCAACTTGTCTGCAACTGAGATGGTTGCGCTTCAAGGTACTTTTTCATCTTTAATCTTTCCACTCTAGATTTATCAACCGTTTTTGGGCCCCAACAAGTTATTCATCTTCATGTCGGCTTTCTTCCCTTTCGGAAGGTCGCCACAGCAGAATGAATCGCCAACTCTCTGGCATGTGTTTTATGCAGCGGATGCCCTTCCAGCCACAACCCATCGCTGGGAAACATTCACACACACATTCACTCTTTAACACTATGGGCAATTGTTCTTATTCAATTCACTTATATCACATGTCTTTGGACTTGTGGGGAAACCAGAGCACCCGGAGAAACTCCACGCGATCACGGGGAGAACATGCAAACTCCACACAGAAATGCCACCTGCCCCAGCCGAGCCTAGAACCAGCGACCTTCTTGCTGTGAGATGACCGTGCTACCCACTGCGCCACCGTGACGGGTTGATAATTTTGTTATTGTTTGTTTAATTTATTTAAGTTGAATTGTCACTTTATGTGTGATGAGGTTGTACATCATTTAATTATTTAATTTATTGTCTTATCCAAAAGCCTATATTTAAAAATGATTGTTTGAACCCAACGCCCTCTCTCTTTGAGTAGAAAAGTGAGACCAGGTGCTCAGGGTACCACAGCTGTGGTTGTTGAAGATGGCAGAGCAAGTGTTCCATCACACAAACCACCTTCAAATCCTTTTTGGATCTGGGGTTCGAACCAGCAGCCTTCTGATCTCTGGTTGATCTTCTTATCTACCAGACCAAAACTCCCTTCAGTCCATTTTCAATCATGTGTCAAGGTTTACATTTACATTTACATTTATGCATTTGGCAGACGCTTTTGTCCAAAGCGACTTACATTAGGGGAGAGACAATATGCAATTTGTTACAACATCAAAGTCTATCTCAGCTTCTCATAATAGAATTGTATCAACTGATCAATAAACCTAAGCCGTGAGGAAGTAGAGGAAGAAAATAAAGACAGAGGAGGGAAAAAAGAAGGTAGTTTTTTTTTAAAAGTAGGTGTTCTCTGAAGAGAAGAGTTTTCAGTTGCTTTTTGAAAGCTGTTAGTGTTGTTGCTTTCCTGACTGGATCAGGGAGTTTGTTCCACCATCCAGGGACAGTGAAAGAGAAGGTTCTGCTGAGAGATCTTCTGCCCTTGTGGGAAGGAACCACAAGTCGCTGTTCCTTCTCTGAGCGCAGGCAGGTTTACTCCTAAACTCTTCACCACTGGTTTATACTGCAGCGGCAGAGCACCAAGATCAGCTATCACATCAGAGGATGCTGAAGTGCTAACAATGACACACTGACTTGCTTGCTCATAAAGTAGCAGATCATAAAAATCATGAAAATGATAAAAAAGTAGATCTCTGTAGAAAGGTAGATGGACCCTAAAGCCAACAGATAGAGAGGAAAGAGAACTTGGCCAAGATAGAGCCTCAGGGGACACTGGAAGAAAGAGATGTGCTGTAGTTAATTGTGACAGAGACACTTCTATCGGTTAAATAGCAATCACTCCACTTCAGGACTGTTGCATGGTGTCCAACAACTTGAGACAACAAATGCTGTGGTAAGCGCAAGTTTCTTAGGATACAAGGATAGAAGAACGCCATTCTGAACTTTGATTAGACTAGATCTAGATTTAACTTCTTTAGAAGTTGCTTTCAAAGCAGCTTTACAAAGTCCTAGTGAAGATCAGGTAGAGTAAATAGGAGTTCCCTCTGTGAGGTCCCTGGGAGCCTCGCTGACTGAGGCAGGTGCTAATCACCTCCCAGCATAAAGAAACATACAAACTCAAGATCACTCAAACTCAAGAAGAGTATGGGAGATTGTAAACTGTGGTTGGGGGGGGGGTTGAAAACAGATTGAAACTGTTTTCTCATGAAAATCTCCTGCTAGTCAAGCATCTTTACTTTTTATAAGGTCTCACAAAATGCATTTCTGGATGTCTTTTTTCGCTAGGTTTTCCTGTAACATAAAGGGGCTTGACCATTAGATCTTGAGAGATGTCTGAGTCACTCTTTCCATCTATCCATCCTGCCAGTAAATGATCTTTACACCCTGCACGAGCCCATCCATCCATCCATCTTCATGTCGGCTTTATTCCCTTTCGGGGTCGCCACAGCGGAATGAACCGCCAACTCACTGGCATATGTTTTACGCAGCGGATGCCCTTCCCTGCCGCAACCCATTGCTGGGAAACATTCACACACACATTCACACTTAACACTATGGGCAATTGTTCTTATTCAATTCACTTATACCGCATGTCTTTGGACTTGTGGGGAAACCGGAGCACCCGGAGAAAACCCACGCGATCACGGGGAGAACATGCAAACTCCACACAGAAATGCCACCTGCCCCAGCCGAGCCTAGAACCAGCGACCTTCTTGCTGTGAGACGACCGTGCTACCCACTGCGCCACCGTGACGCCCCCCTGCACGAGCCATTATGTGTATTCAAAATCTATTCTGTTTAATTATATTCTCTAAATAAGTCTGTTTTACTTCTGGTTTTAGAGTACCTCTTAATGCAAATAGCTGTTTAGAGCTGTTTGGTCTTGTCAAAATGTGCTATTCAAAATAAGTTACTAAAACATCTACAAAACACGGAGTATATAATAAAGAATTAGAACTAATTACAAATATAAATTAATATTAAAAGTTCAACATTAACCTTAAACCTGAAAACACTGTATTGGGCATGTGTGTAATGGATTTTGTAAGAGTACAGGTCTGCATGCAAGATGTACAGGTCAATGCGTAGGCTTGATGTTTTGCATTGATGGGTCCCAAACTTTTTATTGATAAATTATCATCAACATTAACAATGAAATTAGATATGTCCAGACACAAACATGCTCAAGTCAGAGTATTCATCAGAGGGTTTGACTCACATGGTGGATGTTGAGCACCAGAAATGCTCCACCTCCAGCACACTCACTGATGATAGCGAGGAAGCGAGGGTTGACTGCGCACAGGTGGTTGTCATGGACACTCCGGGTGATAGGGACGCCATCATAGCAGTTCTCTTTTGAGGCCGGTTTCCCAAACACATGCCGATACTTTGAGCTCCGGTACTGAGGGCGCCATGTCATCTAGAAGTAAATCAAATATTTAGTATCCTAGTCCTAATCCTAGACAAAAATCAATGTGCACTACTTATTGGAGCTTTTTACAATAGTTGCCAGGCTTGTTGCAAGTTTGTAGCTTTGTTTTTGCTAGGTTCTTCAATGGACAGAAGACTTATCCATAGTCATAAAATCCAGAAATCTAAATCATGTTTGTATTTTCAATGTAGTCTTTGATAAAACCCTTCACATATTTTTTTATTCTTGAATGTCCAGATTTTATCCACCTCTGCCATAATAAAGAACAAGCAGGTTCTTCCAGAGTTCTTCTTCAAGCACGTCATCAGTAATAACCCTGGTGAGACACTAGATATGTACGCTCTGAAAACAGAGAAATGCATTCAAAGGAATTCCTCATTCAAAGGAATATCTTTATCTGCACTGGTTTCAGTAGAAATGTCAGCAAAAGCATCTAAGAGTGTAAGAAAAAAAGAAACCAGTTCTTTCTCTAACTAAAAATATCCATGTGATTATGCACAAAAAAGCCACCTGCATTTATCCAAGAAAATAGATGCAAGCCAAGAAACGTGCCTAATTACAGCATGGGGGATTATCGTTCAGCTGGCAACAAGATGTGTAACCCCAACTGGTGCAAAGAGTTGCTTCCCTAAACACCCAGGTGGAAAGTCAAGCAGAGGAGACATCTAAAAAGTCCAGCGCTTAACCTCAGAGAGAATGTGCTGAAGAAGGTTTTGAACAACAGAGATCTTGAAAATGAATGGAACACTGGATGGAAATAAATCTTGTGATATTACAGAAGCTTATTGAAACAATCAAGAGCCTTAGCTAGGCTCCGTGTCCTCTACACTATCCACTTTATCACATGTAACTAGTTATTAGACATTAATTAAATACACTATATAGACAGAAACATGTAATGGAATTAACTAAATAAAATGAACTGGCTATTTGTATTTATTTAGTGCTATTTGTAATGGATTTTCTTCAATGGATTTGCTCGTAGTGACTGTTCTCTTGATAACACATCACAAGTGATTTGTCTCGTCTTTATTTAAGTTGTATCAGTTTTAAAAAATTATTTAATTGTGCAACAAATCTTAAAGGACTATTAACCCTCTTATGCCTTTAACAAAGTATGTAAAAATTTATATTGCACCCCTGTAAACCCCCTGTCCACCTTTTATACATTACAGAATGCAATATTTATGGAAAACAGCTTCTTCAAACATCTATATTTTCTCTTAATTATCACGCTCCTGCCTCACCTTCCTTAGAGCGTGCAACCTCAGCGCAACACCTGCCCAGAACACTGCTAATAACAGTGTTAATGAGCTAAACCGGAGAGATTTAGAATAAAACCTAATTGGCTACTGGGTGAAGATCTGAAATCGAAGTGTTGTGAGCTCCCAGAAAAAGACAGCATGATGACACAAATACGTAAGAATAAATGTAAAAAAAAATAAAGGTGTAAGAGCCAAATTTATATATTTTGAGCGTTTTAATATTTTTTTTATTTTATTTGTGTATTTTTGTGTAAATTTGTGTAAAGTTCTTTCAATATTTTGTACTAGCTTGCAATTTTTCCTGTGTTATTCATATAGCTAGGTTTAATTTTCTTAAGTTTCTGTTTCTGTTTCTCGATTGGCCATGCCTACTTGTATTTTGGACATTATTTGGACATGTTGGGGCTTGCCCAATCAGTGTTAGTTTTGCCCAATCAGTAGCAGTTTTGGAAAAGGAACATTTTTCTTATCGCCTGCATAATACTGTATGTGATTTTGATTAAAAGGTGGAATATTTGCATTGAGAATTCGAGGAACACAAATATATATTTATTTACTTCACAGATTTCTTTATTTGTACTTTATATTGATATATTGATTGTTTTTTGATCTTCAATGGTGATGTAAGAACATAATTTTCTTCTACTCAATAGTGGATTCAAGTTGTTTCGATTTTGAGTCTACAAAAGTTTTTTTTTGTTCCTAAATGATTTTTCTTTTTTTGTTTGTGGACCTTGTGCTGTTCTCTCGGATCCAATTAAACACATATAACCAATTTAAAAATAAGGTAGTTTTGAAAAACATACATTAAATCTAATCATATTTAAGAGCATCGGACCATCTTCTCTGCTCCCCTCATCCAATGTTCAAGCGCATTATGTTCGTCTAAGGTTACGTAGGTAACCAAGGTTCCCTGAGGGAACGAGACGCTGCGTCCAACGCTATGGGGAACGCTTGCTGCGTTTCCGGCTCTGAATTATATGTAAAATCTCGTCCAATGGACAGGTGTGACGTCATCCGAGTGCGACGTCGCACCCGTCGTGCGCAGTATAAAGGAGCCTACGATGGAGACGGCCACCAGCTTTGAAGCACAGTAAGCGCCGTCAGGCCGTGGCGAAGTGGCCTGGGGACGCAGCGTCTCGTTCCCTCAGGGAACCTTGGTTACCTACGTAACCTTAGACGTTCCCTTTCAGGAACTCGAGCTGCGTCCAACGCTATGGGGAACGAGTGTCTAAACACGCCAATTCGCCCCGGACTGACAGTGTCTTCAGCCCGGAGAATCATCCAGATCCAATACAGGACCGGAGCAACATCAAAGAGCGTGGACCATCCCGCAGCGCTACCAATCCTGGAAGAATACCAGATGACAAGGCCCTAGTCGCCACTCCTCTTGTGGAATGTGCCCTGTCCCCAAGGGGGCCAGAAAGCTAGAGGCTTACATCTAAGTATAGGTGATAACATTTTTCCACAGTCCATCTGCTCACTGACTGCATATTAGCAGGAGAGTCCGCCTGTGTGGACCATAGCACACAGGCTGGTCTGAGCTCCACTGAGCCATGCGACAGACCTAACAGCCCCATGCCCACACTGGGCAGATACTAATAAGGACCTAGACAGGGGACTCACCTGGAGGAGGAAGAATGCCTGGAACCTAATAGGACACGGGGCGATGTAAGGCACCTGCGAGACATAGCTCGGCTTAGGGTGCAGGAAGACTTCAGAAAGTCTTTTGCGTGTAATCTCCCTTCCTATTAAGGGAAGCATGGCGCTTAGAAAAGCTGTCATAAGTGACAGGAAGACGCAAGTACACGTCGCCCAGAGTCTCACAGAGGCCTCTTAGGACCCCCAAGATGATGGCCAGGTCCCATATGGACACTCTTGTACAGATCAGGGGCTTCAGCCACCTGGTACCGCGAAGACAACGAGATGTAACGAGTGGGGGGGGGGGGGCCCACTGCCCACTGCCCCTACCCTACAGAACTCTAGCACCGATCTTGACCGGGCAGAGCTAATTTAAAGTGTGGGAACACCCCAACACTGTGACAGTCGTTGTCTCGCGTCAGACCTCCTCGTAGATGGAGCCCTGGAGTGGAGAATGGACACAATGACCTCGGCCTGGAGGCCGAACGCTAGAGCTGGACCCCCCACCGGGGCTATAGATACAGCGCAATTCTGGACGGGGATGAACCACCGTCCCATATTATCTCTCCAGGACTCCGGGAAGCAATGACGGCCCTGATAAGCACGGGATACAAGTAGACACGAAGCCCTGGTCACCGAGAGCCTGGGTGAGCGCAGGTGCAATATACGCTCCCTGAAGCACCGAGGGTGGCAGGGTTAGCGGAAAGTGGTGAAGGGTCGCCGGGAGACGACAGCCTTCCAAGAAGTGCGCCGCTCTATGAAACCGGAGACCCCCCTGGCCGTCAGCTTCCGGGAAGCAGTGCTACTGGGGTGATGGTTCCTGATAAAGCACGGGATTCAAGAAGACCCGAAGCCCTGGTCACCGAGAGCCTGGGTGAGCGCAGGGGCAATATACGCTCCCTGAAGCACCGAGGGTGGCAGGGTAGCGGAATAGTGGCTAGGGGTCACCGAGAAACGCCAGCCTTACATGAAGTGCGACGCTCTAAGAAGCCGGAGACCCCCCCAGCCGTCAGGAGCACTTAACCACAGCCTGTTCATAGGAATGATGGTCCTCAGACTTATCATTCTCTGGCTGGGGCTTCCCCAGATGTCGGTCCCAGGTGCGACACAGCAACTGCCTCCAATTCAACCGGCCCGGGATGTAAGATGCTCTAAGGGAGCAGAGCTTGTACGGGCCTACAGGGAGAAGCGTAGGCCCCCCCTGTCGGTTGATGTTGACCACCATGGACATATTGTCTGTGCTTCCGTAGAAGCACTGATGGCCTCTGATGTCTGGCAGGAAGTGCAAAATGCACAAAAAAACGGCCAGCAACTCCAGGCAATTAATTTTCTTTCTTTCAAATGTTTTTATTGGTACAGTTTTCAAGTCATGTCATACAGTCAAGCGTCAAACATCTTGGTCATTAAAAGTCGCTTGTTACGGACTTTAAAAACTTGCATTCAATAAAATACATTGAAAAAAACACATTTTGGATAAAACCAATCAGATAAAAGCAACAGAAGTACAGATGTTAAAAGACAAATGCATGCCATTATTTTAAAATACAATAAATTCAACGAATTAAAATGGTACATCCGTTGTGCAAAACCGGGGTGAGTTCTTAACAAGATTCGCCTCATCCTGCTCTCCGGAGCTCGACCTCCGGCATGTCCGGTCCTCAGAGGAGGTCCCCCCCTCCGGCCCGCTGGCCCGCTGCTCCCGTAGCCGGAGTTGGTGAGGGTGCATCTACGGGCGGCCAGGCTTTGGTGGGCGGGACCCCTATGTGCAGCCGCGGCCCCCACATCCGAATGACGACATCCGGCACCCCCGCAGCGTTGATCTAACTATTTGCTCGCACGCGTGGGGGGGCACCGTAACGCGTTTCCCCACCAGCAGGTTTCTGGTGGTCCAGAGGGTGTCCGTTATGATGTTCAGGGTGGGCCAGAGCGAGGTAAACCTGTCGCCACTCAGTCCCGTCGAGCTCCAGCCCACCCCTAGGACTGCGAGCTTGTAGTCCCTCTGGACTCTACCCGCTGGCAGGCTCGGGAAAACAAGGGGGCCTGTCCTGGCCCACAGGTCCCGCGCAGCACCACACTCCCAGAGGAGGTGGCGAACGGTCTCCGGGCGTTGCACCCGGACCGAGGGCAAGTTGGATTTTTGGCCATGCCTCTGGAGTGCATAACCGCTCTGACCGGGAGCACCTCATGAGCGACCATCCATGCCAGGTCCTTGTGGCGGTTCTGGAGAGCAGGATGGGCTGCGTTCCGCCAAGCTTGTTTGGCCTCAGCAAGTGTGAGGCCCGGAACGGAACTCACTTTCTCCCGATCCTGCACAAGGGAGACCAGAGATTTGTGATTGGTTAAAATCATGGCATCATTCGTCTCTAAAACATATTTCTTTAAAAATTTTGAAATAAAACTGTACTCCGTTGGGAGGTTAAAAGAAACAGGAACTTTAAGATCAGTGAGTAACAGTTTTTTTCTTCTTAAAAGGGACCCCATCCAGAACCGTGCCATTGCAGCTGTCTTATTGTCTCTGGATGGGGCCAGAGCATATCTGAAATGAAGGGCGGTGAAATGGCTGCCTAAAAACAGGTGGGGGTCCGGGAGGCCTTTTCCACCATTTTCAGGTCTTTTTTTTACCACTTCTCGTCTCAGGCGCTCCCACTTGGACCCCCACAGGAAATAAAACACCGCCCTCTCCAACTGAATTAAAAAGCATCTGGGCGGGCTAAAAACAGAAGACACTAACATTAAAAGGGGTAAAATAACTGCTTTAAAAACAAGAATCTTCCCCTCAAACGTCAACTGTCTTAGTCCCCAAAACCCAAGTCTTTTTCTCACTTTCCCTATCAAGTCGATCCAGTTCCCCAGTCCTTTGCCGTCTTTATCGAATTTTACTCCTAAAACCTTAAAATCTTTGTCTTTAAAAACAATGTCAAGTCCACTTTTGTCAACCTCCCCCCACGGCCCGAAAAGCTGGGCCTCGGATTTATCCCGGTTTAGTCTGGCCCCCGAGGCCCGACCGTACCAGTCAGTCAAGTCCATTGCTCTTCGTAGCGATAAAAGGTCGGTCGCTAAAATGGTGACATCGTCCATATATAAAACACACGTCGCCTTCAGTCCCCCGGTCCCTGGGATGTCAAGTCCCCTTATCCATTTGTCCCTTCTCAAGATCTGTGCCAAAGGCTCTATACAAGCTACGTACAGGAGTGGAGATAACGGACATCCCTGACGGACGCCGCTGCAAATGTTGACAGCTTTGGATAGGTGCCCATTTACTAGAATTCTGCTTACCAAACTCTTGTAAAGCATCCCCACCCACGCTATAAACTTCCCTGGAAACCCCATTTTGGCCAGGACCTTGAAGAGGAACTGGTGCGAGACGCGGTCGAATGCTTTTTCAAAATCTAAATTTAGCAATACAAGCCTCATGTTTCTGTCTCTCGCATAACAGATGGAGTCTCTGATCAGCAATAGGCTGTCAGTGATCTTCCTCCTGGGCACAGCGCAAGCTTGATCCGGGTGGATGACGTCCTCTAAAACCGTCGACATGCGAATGGATAAAATCTTACTAAAAAGTTTGCAATCAAAATTTAAAAGAGTAATCGGTCGCCAATTTTTCAGGTCAGTCTTTGCCCCCTTCTTATGTAAAAGTGTCACTATCCCTGTTCTAAAACTGTCGGGAAGTCTGTCAGATGAGTCGAATTCATTAAAAACAGTCAGTAGTTCAGTTGCTAAAACGTCCCAAAAGGTCTGATAAAATTCCAGTGGCAGTCCGTCCGAGCCTGGAGATTTTCCACGTTTAAAACCCTTGAGCGCGTTCTGCAAGTCTAAAATAGTAAAATCTTTATCTAAAACCGTATTCTGACTGTCGACCCTCTTGTTTAAAAAACCTAAAACCTCGGTTAAAACGCACTCGTCTATTTCTTTTTCTTTGTACAATTCATCATAAAAACACTCGATTTCTTTTAAAATATCTTTAGTTTTGCTTACCTCCCTCCCCCCAGCGTTTAAAGATGAAATTGTCCCTCCCTTTGATAAAATCTTTTTAAAAAAGTAGCGAGTGCATTTTTCCCCTTCTTCCCTCTCCCGTTCTAGGCTTCTTAAAATTATTCCTTCACTTTTTACTTTGGCTAAAACCGACATTTCTTTCTTCACTCCTTTAATTTCTTCATTAAAATCGTGACCTTCATTTAAAAGATTAAAATACCTCTGTAGTCTTCTCTGCAGCCCCACCATGCATCTTCTTTCCCTAGCTTTTTTCTTTCTCCCTACCTGCTTAAAAAATTGTACCGTCCGTTGCTTTACCATTTCCCACCACTGTGCGCGTGAATCGAAAAAGTCCTGGAGGGTCTGCCATTGGCTAAACTGCTCCCTGTATTCCCTTGCTGTCTCCTCATCCTCCAACAGGGAGCGGTTCAGCTTCCACAACCCTCCGCTACAGTCACACCTGTGGGAAGTGAAAGAGTGCAGGATAGCATTGCGTGATCGGAAAAGAAGAGGGGGGTCAATGTAGCATCGGTTGGCGAGCAGTCCCTTGTAAAAACATAGTCAATTCGAGAGGCTTTGGAACCATCACCACTGAACCAGGTGAAGCCCCTCCTCTCTTTGATGCAGGGTTCTAAAACAGTCGACTAGCTTAAAATCCGTGACTATTGCTGCAATAAAACCGATGTTTTGTCAACCTTAAAATCATCTGCCCTCCTCCTATCCTTCTTCGTTAAAACGCAATTAAAATCCCCCGCAACGATAAAAGGTACTTTCCCTAACATGTGGGGCTGCAGGTCTTCTAAAAGATCATACCTCTCATTTTTGTCATTAAAACCATACACATTAAGAATGTTAAAATCCTTGTCTAAAAATGTCAGATTTGCTAAAATGGCTCGCCCATCCCTCACCACAGTGTTGCCCTTCACCAAGATATTTGGATTTTTAATTAAAATAGCAACACCGTCAGATTTATTAAAATTGGACCCACTCCAGATAGACACTCCGGGGGTCCAAAGCTCCTCCCACTTCCTATAATTTTTTAAAAAGGCCAAGCCACATTCTTGCAATAAAAACACATCTGACTTAAAAGTACTTAAAAAGGATAAAACACTCTGTGCTCTCAGGGGGCTCTTCACACTTCTAACATTGATGGTTGAGATCGTGAGAGCCATGAGCAGTATGGTAAAACGAGGTATATTACTTTTAAAAGGCCTTTAAAAACTACAGAGTTGCATTAAAAACTATGTTTTATCATGTAGCACTTCTGATTTCTTACCCCCCTGGGAATAGAGGGCAGAAGTTTCAGAAGTGCTCGCCACCTCCATTGATGCAGAGTCAATCTCTTGCATTTCAATGGGCGACGATGATTTCAACTGAACTTTTAAAAAGGACACTGCATTGGGAGAGTGCAGGGGCCAGATGTGCATCATATCATGCATGATAGATGACTCCAGGTCCCTGAACCTTTTCTCCTCTGAATTACTCAGAGAAAACTCCGCATGCCTTTTCTGCACCTGGCCACCAGGGAGTGAGATCTGGGTCTCACTCGCACTAGTTGTGGCACTGTCCTCAGAGACGGTGACTAGGGAGGAAGCCGATTCTCCCAGTACTTCTTCCACTACTACCTCAATAACCTTGTCTGCAATGGGAGGGGCTTCCTCCCCCTGTTCAGCTACAGCCTGTGACTCTGCCTCTTTGGCCGCCTCACTTTCCTGTCCAATCCCTGCGTCTGGCTGAGGATTTGAATTTCCCGCCAAAACCACAGGGACCGCCTCTTCCTCTCTTTGTTCTTGTGTTTGTTCAGGAAGTGCGGCGGCCATTTTGTTCGCTTTCAACTTGTTGGCAAAAGATTTAGGACAATCCCTGTAGAGATGAGAAAAATCACCACAGAGGTTGCACTTTCTGCCATTGGTACAATTTTCAAAACCGTGGCCAATTTCTCTACACTTGCCACACACGATTTCCTGACATGCCTCGGCTAGATGCCCATGCTGGTTGCATTTGCGACACAGCTTGGGCATCCCTTGATAATTAATGTAGCCTCTGTTCTCTCCCAACACAATCATAGACGGAATTTGACGCAGACCCTGGAACTCGCTTGGATCTGCCCATTGTTTAATGAGCACTCTCCAAGCACAGTTCCAGATCCCATCCTCATCAAAAACCTTGACTGGTTGTCGAAGAATTTGGCAATATCTTGCCAACCAGACAGAAATATCTTCCCCACTCACAATTTCATTGAACATCCTGACGACTACCACTTTCGTGGAGTTGTCAGTCAGTTTTTCCACTGTGAACATGGAAAAGTTGGCTTTTAAACTTTCGTAACGAGACCAGAAAACGTTTAGCAAGGCAGCAGTCTTAAAACTTAAATCAAAACCACGGTTCATGGGCAGAGTCAACAGGCAGTTAATGTCATTCACAGAAAATCCTAGGTCTTTCTGGACAAGCTTTCTGGAGAAGTCCAATCGGGACATCCCCATCAAGCTGCCATCAACCTTTTTATTGAAAATAAAACGCACGCTGTGGTGCCTCCGAGTGCCGACACGAGCAGCCGACATGGTGGAGGCACCACCAGCTCTAAAAGAAATACAATAAATACAATAAAACCAGCCAATAAATAATTAAACACACAATAATACAATAAAAACCTTACCTTACCTTAAAAAGCTCCGACAATCGCTGGAACTTGTGCCTTTCAAAGCTTATGCCGCGAGATACAAAATCTCGAGGCTTGAAGCTCCAAAAGGCGATCGCAACTCTTCTTCTGGCTCAGACACTTGATCTTAGCCAAAAGGCCGAGAAGTGTGCCAAGGAGATGGGACCAATCCTACCGACCATGGGTAGAGCGGTTCCCGAGCACCGCCGACCCTCCACCCGTGCGAGGACACCTCCGTGGTTATAGTTACTCGACGGCACGGTGCCCTCCACGGGCCCTGGGACAGGAACACAGGGTCCCTCCAACGAGAACGGCACGGGGGCCTTAGTCTCGTGGTTCTAATAAGCCAGAGCAGGGAGCCCTGGGGAGAGAACCCTGCACTCCCCAGCCACCACTGAAGGGGCCTCATGGAGCTGACAAACGGAAGAATAGTCGCCGCTGGCCCCAAGAGGCAAGGCAGTTATTCAAACTGCAGCCGACAGTGAGTGACCTAGCCTCGCTCTCCTGGTCCCCTTCTAGGATCGCAGAGATCCTGGCCTGTTTAGACAGGCACACCCGCATGTGGTGGAATCCCATACCCCACATACTTACCTGTTTGGGTTGGGGAAAACCCACTCTTGCGGGGAATCTTGGAGAAGGTCCTGCGAGAGCGAAAGGCTGACAGAAAGCCTTCGGTACTGGTAAGTCATTGACGGCTCCTGATAAAGCACGGGATTCAAGAAAACCCGAAGCCCCGGTCACCGAGAGCCTGGGTGGACGCAGGGGCAAGTCCACGCTCCCTGAAGCACCAAAGGTGGCAGGGTAGCGGAAATAGCGGCGAGGGGTCTCTGAGAGACGACAGCCTTCCATGAAGTGCGTCGCTCGATGAAGCCGGAGATCCCCTGGCCGTCAGGAGCACTTACCGAAGAACTTCCTGTGAGAAGGACAAATAGGGACTTGAAAGTATTCTGTAACTAACCAGTCACTGTACTTGATCTGCGCCACGATCTGCTTTAAGGTAAACAACTTGAATGGCAACCTCATGATGCGACTGTTCAAGCGCCTCAGATCGAGAATGGTGCGCAGGTCTGTCCTTCTACGGAACCAGGAAGTATTCTGAAACCCTGATTCTGTCCTACACAGGCACCACCTCAATGGCCCCTTGCGCAGCAGGGTGCAAACTTCCTGGTCCATGACCAGAACTTGCGAGATAACAACAGTAGGCAAAACCCCGACAACACGGGGCCACCGTTTCATGACCCGCAAGACCCACTGGGAGTGGCCTGGAAGGCTGAAGAAGCCCCCATGAAGCGACTCAGGGGAACCTACCTCGTGAGGTCGGCTTCTGGTCACTGGTGGGTAACGACTCCTGATACAGGCACGGGATTCGATGGAAGACCGGAAGCCCTGGTCACCGAGAGCCTGGGTGAGCACTGGGGCAAAGTACACGCTCCCTGAAGCACGAAGAGTGGCAGGGTCAGAATACATGTTGAGGGGTCACCGAGAGACAACAGCTTTCCATGAAGCGCATCTCGAAGTTGTAGACCCCCCAGCCCGTCAGGAGTGCTTAGCCGCCACCCGTTTATTGAAATTATGGTCCTCAGACCATATTTCCCTGGGCTGGGGCTTGTGTCGCCACCCCTCGGGAGGCAGCGACACTCCGCTTCTGGGCCTCTGTACCCAGAAGCAGCAGCCTTAGGAGTCTGCTCCCACCCAGCAGAACTCCAGGTAAGCCCTCCCCACCAAGGCCGAGGTGGCCCAGAACGGCTTTGTGGGGAGGGCCGGGACCTTCAGGGATGACGTTCATAACAAGGCAGAGCTAGCTTGCAAGCCTCTGTCCACCTTGGATCATCCCATACCGCGCCCCTGCATCCCCTAGATGTTCGATAGTGAACATCGGGATAAAAAGGCAGGCTGCGCTGATCCCCAGACCTACCACCTCGGTGTGCAGGTCCGGGAAAACGGAAGGCCCCGGCGTGGAGTTTGCGACCGCGGGTGCTGATAGCGTTCATCAAGCTAGCTCTCAATGAGAGGCCTGTGCCGCTGGCAGCCAGAAGATACCTTTTGACAACGCAAGTCACAACCTCCAACCGCTCCTCGCCTAGAGTGGGAGGAGCCGTCACGAGTCAAACCCCGCGACCGAAGCCGGCAGAAGCGGCCAAGCCACCTGGCGCAGGGGAGAGCACTTTTCTCGAAAAATGCTCTCCGAGAGCGGAGTGTGCGCAACTCATGCGTTCACAACGCTTGATCCGCTCGCAAACGCCGCCTGGAGCACGTGCGATTCGAGCCTGGTGGCCAAAATCGGCGCTCCGCCTCAGCAGGAGCGGCAGCCTGGCCGCCGAGGAGAGCACTTTTCTCAAAAAATGCTCTCCGCGAGCAGAATGTGCGCAACGCATGCGTTCACATTGTTCACAGCCGATTCCCTCAAGAGCCGGCTGGGCTTGATCCGCTCGCAAGCACCGCATGGAGCGCGTGCCGGTGGCCAAAGCGGGCGCTCCGCCTCAGCAGGAGCGGCAGCCTGGGCATTTGGGCACAGAGGAGAGCACTTTCCTCGAAAAATGCTCTCCGGGAGCAGAGTGCTCACAGCTAACTCCCTCAAGAGCCAGCTGGTCAACATCCGCCCCCAAGCGCCACATAGAGCGCGTGCGACTCGAACCCAGTGACCAAAGCGGGCGCTCCGCCTCAGCAGGAGCGACAGCCCGATCACCGGGGGCGGAAAGAGAGTGCAATTCATGCGTTCTCTAAGCTCACCGAGCTTGATCCGCTCCCAGGCGCCATAAGGAGCGCGTGCGAGTCGAAGCCGGTGACCCAAACGGGCGCTCTGCCTCGGCAAGAGCGGCTATTCTCCACTCCCAAGCACGCCAAATAGAGCTCGTAAGCTTTCAGCAACAAGTACAAGATATAGTTGTCCACACTTTTGGAACAAGAAGACATATAAAGAGCGCTTACTGAATGCAGAAAAGCTGGTGGCCGTCTCCATCGTAGGCTCCTTTATACTGCGCACGACGGGTGCGACGTCGCACTCGGATGACGTCACACCTGTCCATTGGACGAGATTTTACATATAATTCAGAGCCGGAAACGCAGCAAGCGTTCCCCATAGCGTTGGACGCAGCTCGAGTTCCTGAAAGGGAACCAAATGGAACTCCCTGCAGAGCCAAAAATATAGTAATGAGAATAGATAATGAGAGTAAAAGAAGCTGACTACTTTGCAAATTTTGCCTATCACAGGTTCTATTGAGGGCACAACTCTTGTAATAAACGAGGACCCACTGCATTGAATATTTTCCCATCTAATAACAACTTGTACAATTAAGAGATCACTCAATGTACAATTGTTAAGTGAAAACTTACGCGGACATTTTACATTGAGTAAATTTTGTCTTCCCAAAACTAACAAAACAAACATTTTTTGGCTTGATTCACTTGGTTCAATTGGCTTAATGAATCACTCTGACACAGCTCAACACAACATTAGCTTAACAATTCAACAACTCTTCAAAATTGAAAAATGAGCCAACAAAAATTATTTATTGACTGACTTACCCTAACCCGAATTGTTCAAAACACTTGTGAAGTTGTTAGAACTATACAACAAAATCACAACTGAACTAGGCAGACCTTACGCAAGGGTAGCGTATGTAGTATAAATGTTCTTGATGACATTGGGCTGAGAACAGAGTAATCACAGAATGGTCCCTTGGACTTGTCACTTCAGGGGGAAAGAACAAATGTGTCTGTGATTTAACTCTGTAACTCTGGACACATTATCAGTGGATCTAAAATAGAATAGAATAGAATAGAATAGAATGCCTTTATTGTCACTATACACATATACAATTTGCATTATAAACATGTACAATGAGATTAAGAGCATCTCACTAGTCAGTGCAACATTTAGTAAGGAAAAATACTATAAAGTGTCAAGTACAATAGAAATATCTTTAGTAATAGTGCAAAGAAGAGAGGGGGGGAGGTAGGTGGGGTGGCAGTTCTGTTTAAGAGCTAGACAATGTATAGTGTTAAAATTGCAATTGCACAGCAATCATAGTTTTTTCACCTATAAGGTTATTGTCCATGTAAAGTGAAATAAAGTGAATATATTGCACATGTTGATGTCACACAGGGTGATGCTTGGGTCCGGTTAAGTGTAGATTAAGCCATTCCCTGCGTGCGCGAGTTTAGGGTAGTGATGGCTTCTGGGAAAAAACTGTTCTTGAGTCTGTTTGTCCTCATTCTGATGCACCTATAGCGCCTTCCTGAGGGCAACAGTTCAAACAGTCCAGAAGCCGGGTGAGAGCTGTCCCTGATGATGTTCTCGGCTCTGCTGAGGCAACGGGAGGTGTAAATGTCCAGTAGGGAGGGGAGAGGGCAGCCGATGATCTTCTGTGCTGCTCTAACCACCCTCTGGAGTCTCTTCCTGTCTCCCAGGGTGCAGCTGCCGTACCATACTGTGATGCAGTATGTCAGCAGGCTCTCGATGGACGCACGGTAGAAGGTCAGCAACAGGCTGGAGTCCAGATTGTGCTTCCTGAGGACTCGCAGGAAGTGTAGTCTGTGCTGGGCCTTCTTGGTGACCACAGTGATGTTCTCCGTCCATGAGATGTCATCCGAGATGACGACGCCGAGAAAACGGAAAGTGTGGACCCTCTCCACACACTCACCGTTGATGTAAAGGGGTGCTAGGTCGGTGCTGCGCCTCCTGAAGTCGACGATGATCTCCTTGGTCTTCTTGGTGTTCAGAACTAGGTTATTCTCTGAACACCAGGTAGTCAGCTTCAGGATTTCCGCTCTGTAGGCTGTTTCATCACCCTTTGAGATGAGTCCGACCACAGTGGTGTCATCAGCAAACTTCACAATGAGGTTGCTGTTGTGGTGCGGCCTGCAGTCATGGGTGTAGAGACAGTACAGGAGAGGGCTCAGCACACAGCCCTGTGGGGAGCCTGTGCTCAGTGTGCGAGTGGAGGATAGGTGGGGGCCAAGTCTCACAGTCTGGGGCCTGTTTGTCAAGAAGTCTTTAATCCAGGCGCATGTGAGAGAGGGGAAGCCAAGAGTGTCCAGTTTATTGATAAGTGTGTCTGGAATGATTGTGTTGAATGCGGAGCTGTAGTCCACAAAGAGCATTCGTACATAGCTCTGCTGCTGCTCCAGGTGGTTCAGCACAGCATGTAAAGCTAAGGCGATGGCATCTTCAGTGGATCTGTTCTCGCGATATGCAAACTGGTGGGGGTCAAAGTCTGGTGGGAGGTAGTCCTTGATGTGCCGGAGAACCAGTCTTTCAAAGCATTTCATGATTACCGGAGTGAGGGCCACAGGGCGATAATCATTGAGGCTGGTGATGGAGGAGTTCTTTGGCACTGGGATGATTGTTGCTGATTTGAGGCAGGAGGGGATGACTGCCTGGGCCAGGGAGAGGTTAAAGATGCTTGTGAAGATGAGGGCAAGCTGGGGTGCACATGCCCTTAGCACCTTTCCAGGAATTCCGTCCGGGCCAGCGGCCTTCCTGGTGTTCACTGCTAGGAGCACCTGTCTGACATCTTGCTCCGTTACGGTGAGTGGCATGGTGCGGCAATCGGGTGGGGGTGGCGATGAGGGTTGAAGTGGTGGCAGGGCCGGGAGCAGATGAGTGCTGCAGTTGTTCTGTTCCAAAGCGGGCAAAGAAGCTGTTTAGCTCCTCTGCTAGCGTCACACTCAGGTCTCCCATTGTCACATCACAGCCTCTATAGTTTGTGATGTCATGTATGCATAATAAAAGCAAACTAAAATATTTTTCAACAACTCTTTGCTATCATAACCCCTGTTACTCACAGTGGTACCTTGATCTCTGTCCTCTTTTAAAAATCAACATTTTATAAGGAATTTATCACTAGATATTTACAGTATGAGCAAATGTCAGGATGGGTCCGTTTTGGAGTGGTTCAGCCTTGTTAGACTGATGTAATGATTAACGGAGAGACAGATAAGCCAGTGTGGGTGTGGCGTAGAAAACAATGGCACAAAAATAAAACCAGTGCCCAACAAAGATAATAACCCTTGAAAAACAATGAATGAAATACTGAAAGCTGGTTGAGACTGGATCACAGGTCCTATAGCAGCTTCCCTTTTGGGTTTTAATTCCTATTCATTGAATTGTATGCCAGTTAGCAGAGTAGTACTGTCATACAGCTTTAAAAACTGATTAAGCCGAGATTGTCTAACTGTATTTCTTATAATAATAAAAAATGTGTTCCTCTTGTTTAACATTGGTCTACACTTCTAAAGTCACAGGGAAAACTGCCAAATCTGAGCAGTTCTAGAAAGTCTAGAAAGACTCAAACTTTACTCACCCTGTCGGAGCACACCAACCCCTGCCAGTAAAGAGAAATGTGGATACCAAAGATAGACCGGTTTGTACTTCCACAAGTTATAAATCCATTGTAAACATCTGGTGAAACATCTCAGAAAACAAAAGGAAAAAATGGAAGAAAAACTATCAGAGGAACACAGAGCGGAGCAGAGGTGGGTCTGATCTGCAGAGATAGAGGTGTTGAGAATACCAGCGGGAGCGAGAGGAGCGCCTCAGGTAAGAAATCATGTGCTCATACACACCTTCACACACACACACACGCACACGCACGCGCACAGCCTCTGTGGGAGGAGCCTGACAGCACAGAAGACATTCAAGCACATTGCAGCATCTGAACATTTAGTTTCACTCGCCTCACTTTCTCATCAGTAACCCGTAACCTCAGGTTCACTGACCCATCAAAACTTTGTTTATATCAAACTTCACCAGTTGCTTCTCGGGAATTTCACTAAAACACCATACAGTGAAATGTCATGAATGCGCTGTATGTTATGATCATGTTAAATCCATCATACTGAGGAGAAGCCTGAAGAAAAAGTTAATTTAAGAAAAAGTTTAAGTAAAGGGAAATCCTTTTTAATTACACATTGAAAACTTGCTGATAAGCTACTAAAACAGGTCAAAAAAGAGATTTTCTCATACTTTTTGAAATATTTATCAATAACAAAATTATTAAGTTTGATGGGGTTTTGTTACTTGTTTTACTATTCTTTGGTGTTTTGTATGGAGTCCTACTTATCAATTTTATCATTGTAACTCTGGAAAGGTTGAAATTTTGATTTAAACTTCTGTTTCGTGCTGTCAATATTTATTTATGTAGTAGCATGTGCATTGTATGTAAAGAAGTCAGACAAACACACCGGAATGGGAAGACACCTGAATACTCTGGTCTGGCTCAGAGAGGTTTAAGCTGGTAGAGGTGGAGCATGGTATGCATACTTAGAATATAGAGATTACAGAAACAGTCCTTTTGCTGATTATTAGATGGGGGAAAATTTATGATCACTTAAAAAGAAGTACTTTCAGCAGTATTTGAAATAATGTTTGCTCTGTTGTTCTATAACAACATGGCAGCCTGACCTTCAGCTTGCTTTCTAAATGCTGACTAAAGATCAGAGATAAATAACTATTTTTGACAGAAGGCTGGGGCAGATGAAAGAAATTCTGACTCCTATTCTTTCCAGCTTTAACTTCATTAAAGAAAAACTGACTCCTGGTTTCATTCTCTGGGCTATTATAAGCCCTCTTCAACACGAGTTAATGTTTTAATATGATAAAAATTTAAATGACTCTGGTTGAGTTGGTTCCTCATTGTGTTTCTCAGTTGAGGTTTAATTTGGAATGAACACACGTCAAACCTACGTACAGGTACAGCATTTGCCTCCATATATAAGATCCGTTTCAGTTGTTCACTATGACGTACATGTGTCATCGCAGGTCTCTACGATCAGAAAGCAGACGAAGGGTCTGAGGGAATTTTTGACGTCGCATAGGAAGAGATGCGGCATGTGTGTGCCCCCACCACCTGCTCGACGTCGGAGAAATCCTACTCAGTCCTCCAATCCTCAACAATCCTCAAGGTTCTTACAAAACTCAGGTAGCGAAATTCGGCCCAGAGAGGAAGCAGCACTCACCCTTGGTCCCAATTGCCGAGTCCAAGCACTGAAGATCTATATAGAAAGGACCGGGAACCTTAGAATTTCTGATCAGCTTTTTATACTTTGGAGAACAGCAGACGATAAGGAAGGCTATCTCCAAACAGAGGTTAGCCCACTAGCTAGTGGAGGCCATCTCTACAACATACACAGTGTTAGATGTCCTTTACCCCCTGTAGTTGAGAGCCCACTCCGTCAGGACAGTACAAGAGGTACTCCGCTGGTAGAGATCTGCAAGGCAGCCAGTTGATCGACACCTAACACCTTTGCCAGGTACTATAACCTGAGTATTGAATCCATCTGTTCAGACATGCTAGGTGGTGGCATCACTGTCTGAACTGTACGGAGGGGTGTCCAGCTTGATTTAGTGATACGTGTCTTCTCCAGCTTCTTGGCTCCTCTCACCCCAACAGGAGTAGCAGATTAGGCGGAGTAGTCCTACACACTGTCCACGTCTGTGTCCTCTATGAGGGACTACCGGTTGCATCTCTTGACCCAAGGCACGGGAGGGAAGAGCAGTTCCCTGAAAGGCTAACTTGTGTAAACTATTGCTATGGCTAGTTCCATCAAGGCTATCTTCCCTCTAACAACCTTGCCCAGTTTGGCTCAAGTTGTACTATCCATCGGTCTCTCACAGAAACCGTACATGTTTTAAATTGCCAGAAGTTCTAAACCCAGCCTTCGAGGAGGTAAGTTTGGCCTCCGTGCATCTCCCTTCGAGCTCAGGGATCGGTGCACTCCTTCTTCTGGTATGAGTCATTAAGGGAGGTTTACATAATAACTGACTGCCCATTAAAAATTGTGACTTGAGGCCAGGGCGGAGGAGAACCCATTCATTGCCGGACCACTGATGTGCCTGGCTTGCCTGGCCAATGACCTAGGTTGGAGTGTTTTTGAAGGGTGTTCCCAAAGTCGTCACCGATAAACGTCATAGTGAAGGGGGGGGACAACTGAAGAGGAACATTATGGTTACTTTTGTAACCCCCGTTCCCCGTTCCCCATGAGAATAAGAACAATTATTAAATTTTTTTGTCCATAGTTATTAAAAAAAAAAGATACTACAAATCTAAGTTTATGGAATCCAATTTTGTGAAATTTGTTTTGGGATGAGCTTCATATAATTCGCACTTGATCCCATCTGTTGATGGTTATCTGCCATCTTACTACTATATAAACAACCTAAGACCATTTTACCATTTGACGCTTAGAGCAAAACCTACCACTGTCCCCTGTCACAGCTCATTTCTCAATAGGGGGTTCTTGGTAAGCTTGCCAAAAATGCAAGCGACTTGTCAGTTTGATGTCTAAACTCGTTATCTTTAAATAATAATAATAAATAAATAAAAATCATATTAATAGTAATAGTAAAAATAATAATATTTCTTTCTTAATAGAGAGACGTCCTGGGAAATTACCTTAAAATATTCTGAATGTTCTATGAAAGTCCTTGAAATAACCTTCCCTTCATATTGAATAAACTCAACATTGTGTTAGATGGCATCCTGAGAATGTTCTTTGAAAGTCCTCCAAATAAACAGCCCCTTAATCTTAATAAAGCCAATCTTGGGACCACAGAGGACACCCTTAGAATTATTTACATTGAAAACGTTCTATGAAGGTCCTCCAAATAAACTCAAATTTTAAAAGAAGTCAACATCCTGAACATCACAAGACATCCTGGAGCATTCTAGATTTTTCTATGAAGGTCCTCCAAACAATGTAACCCTAATCTCTAAAAAAAATAATAATCGTGACCACAGTATTTTTGTCTGTCAACATTTTGTCTGTGACGCCATAATCCACGAGATGTTACCAGAGAACATCACTAAGAATCTTCTGAATGTTTCATAAACTATTTAAAAGCACATTCATACATCTTATTATTCAGATATATAGTAACAGTTACTAAGTGTGACAATAAATGCTTTCTTAACATATAACCCTACTGTAACTCATGGTTAGTTCGGGTAGTTATAAAGCATTTACTAGTTGCTAGTTAACACGGTGGCGCAGTGGGTAGCACGGTCGTCTCACAGCAAGAATGTCACTGGTTCTAGGCTCGGCTGGGGCAGGTGGCATTTCTGTGTGGAGTTTGCATGTTCTCCCGGTTTCCCCACAAGTCCAAAGACATGTGGAATAAGTGAATTGAATAAGAACCCATAGTGTTAAAGTGTGAATGTGTGTGTGAATGTTTCCCAGTGATGGGTTGCGGCAGGGAAGGGCATCCGCTGCGTAAAACATATGCCAGAGAGTTGGCGGTTCATTCTGCTGTGGCGACCCCGAAAGGGAAGAAAGCCGACATGAAGATGAATGAATGAATGAATAGTTAACTGTTTGTGTGAGCTTCTCATGAATTGCTTACAACTAAGAACTAACTGTATTTCAAATACTGAAAAGTATAACTTTTAAATGATTAACTGATCCTTAATAAAGCAGGAATGTACTGTTATTAATTATATTACATAAACATTTATAAACCAGGAATAAAGCATTTACACTTATAATTATAAATGGCTTAAAAATGTGTAATAACATAGAAACAATGCTTTGTAAATGACTTAATAACTATTTGTTAATGCTTAACAAATGAATAGTAGTGTGTAGCTATTATAAAGTGCTACCATAGTGGTAAAAGTCTAAGATTATTAGATACAAAAATGATTGGGTGGCCTGTATTTGATAGATAATCAGTTTCTATGTTTATTTTCTCGTATTAGACTTAAGGCATGTTTAATAAATGCAGGCCTTCAGCTGTAGCAGTGAAGTGAAGAGGAGATGTAAACACAAAAAACTCTCAGATCACAACTAATTTGAGTAAACATATTTTGCATTTGCCCCTACACATTCTGTCCTCTCTAAGTTTGCTTAGCAAATACTCTTTTTAGGAGTTAGGTTGGTAACCATCTTGCTTTCAGCACAAGAGCTATTTGATTGGATGGAATAATTAGGCTGATTAACAGGTCATGTGCTGAATTGTTTGTTCTGTTGATGTAAATCAAAGATGTGACTAGAAAGCACCAGCTGTTTTTTCCTTCATGGGTATGTTCAATTTGACTTTCAAAACACAAATTTAAATTTCATTCTTCTTTACACATAGGTTTCCTAATCTGGTTCTGGTTGAGTAATCGGTGAGAGAAAACAAAAACTAAAGGTGTTGAGTCCCCACATACAGTAATAGAGTACAAGGTTAAAGACCACACAATTTCCTGCAGTAGTTGAATAGTTTCTTTTTGTTATAACTTTGGTATGCATTATGCTGTTTGGAACAGAAAATAGTGGTTTTCCTCAAACCCTGCTCCTGTTAAAGGAAACCCACTTTTACTCAAATTCATCTCAGTGGACTTATGGCTTTTTGGAAACAAATCCTTAAATAGTCCCCATCTGTGAACAGCAAATGGAATAACTTATAAACTTTTTACAGCATAAAAGTATAACCACATTGGGGAAAACTTCGCAGCAAATTTTCATTGTGCAGGAGCAACGAATTTGTTTAAAAAAAAATAAAAAAAATGGACAAGGATGAGGCAGCACAGACTAAAGGTGAAAAGCTAAAAAAGTTTGCTGTTGCCATACCTCAATGAGCTTCCTAGACGCAGAAGCGTAAAAAAAGCAGAGCCAGAAGAACAAAGGAAGACCCAGGAAGGAAACACTTTTTGTTCAACTTTTTACTCATTGTGCCTGTATTATTGCTTTTCCTAATAAATGTACCTTAATAAGAATTTAGATTAAATATTTAGAAATTTTACTGTTATTGCATACAGTTGTACTTTATTGTTGTTAATTTATTATACATTAGCACATGGTGTCTAAATAATATTTTGTTACAATAAATATACCTGAATTAGTTAATATATTTGGTTGTTTGACAAAGAAAAATAAAACACTATCAATTTACTATTAAGCTGCAACATGTATCCCAGACAAGAAAAGGTTTAAAATATTCAATGTGTATCATAAGTCAACTCACATTAAGTGCATTACGTGATACAATGTCAGCAATTCATGGAAGACTAGAGTAGGCAGAATGCACAGAGACATTAAAATGGCACAGAGTTTTGTTAAAATTATTTTAATTCCAATTATGTGTTTATGTGTGAAGTGCTACCTCATTTCTGAAAGAAAAGCAAAGATGGATTAAATCATTTATCTTTGTAGATAGATACAACAAATACAGTTCTACACTTAATGCCCCAGTATGATTATTAATATGAATGTACCAAATATTTTACCATTATGGAAAACTATTATGGAAAGTTTACACTGTTCTGAGAAATAACAGACAAACCTCAGGTTTGCAAGAGAAATCTTAAGTCTGGTGATTTCTTCGTCAATGTCGTTATGTAAGCTTTGAGTGAATAAGTGTCGAACAGGCATAAGTATTTTTCTTTCACAGTATTTAACAAGCATTTCATGTTAGGGTTATATTTTTCTGTTAATATTTTGTATTAGTCGATTACTGTTAACTACATTAATTACTTCATTAATATTGACTTCTGGGATAAAGTAAGCTGTAAACACACCTTGGGGTTCTAGCGACGCCCATGAACACGTTATTCATTCACACATCCACCTCCGGACTCTTCACATTACAAGTACGCTAGCTTGTTTTTCATAGAATCCTGAAGAAAATCCACACAAGCAGAATGCTAATAATAATACCTATAAGAACTAATTTTATTCACAAGTGGTTTTCACGTCAACAAAGAAGACCTTCCATTATCAAAAAGATAGACATAAGCCTGTCTACCAGATGCTTTTAAAATCTTTCAAGTCACTGCTATTAAAACAGAAGGAAGCTATTCCACAAAAAAAGAAGAAGCACAGCAAAACACCGTTTTTCTGCAACAGCATTCTGGAGCAGCATTCTGAAGCAGCATTCCGGAGAAGCATTCTGGAGCAGGTAAAGGAAGATTTCCATTTCTATGGGACATTTACATTTTTTGAGGGACAGTTTGTGGTTGTAAGGCAAGTTAACAATGGTTTTCTCTCTCTTTAGTGCATTATTTATTTCTTGAATGGGCAGATTTAAGATGAAACTTGGTGTCCATAGTGGAAACCATGCCCTTATGTATGTAAATATCTATTTCTGTATCTTGTTTGGATTCGAGTTGATTTTTGAAGTGTAGTTTTTGCTACCCATTCTTGGTCCTGGAAATCGTGGAGCAATTCCAGCATCTGTACTTGAATAATAGTAATAATATTATTAGTATTAATAATAATGCTTTAGAGTGCTTTTCCATACAGGTAAATATGCTTTAAAATAATCAGAGCATTAATAATTCACTACACATTCTTAAGGCTGCTACACATCTACATCGCACAAATCTTTGGAAGGCTTCTCTGTGGGGTCCTTGAACAGAATTTATGACAGCTATCAGCCCTGTCGAAGTGTAAAATGCACAGTCAAAAGTTTTAACCCGCTTCCTGCAAGGTGAACCAAGCACCTACTTTGGTTGTAAATACACCAAACAGCCCCTAAAGAGAGTGAATCCCATACTCACAGAGAACCCTCCACACAGGATGCATTGTTGAACCTTGTTGAAGGACTTCTCCAGACACACAAAACACATTTGAACCTGTTTAACATCTCGCATTTGAACACTCAAACACCCTGGAGAGAGTATAGAACTGGTCGAGTGTTCCACTGTCAGGATGAAACTCACGTTGCTCTATTGAATTTGAGGTTCGACTTTCAATTTCATTTTCCTCTAGTGTTGTCTAAACGTGTTTGAATGAGTTCAAAATAATTCCTAGTTTGAATGCTAGTTTGATTCTCTTCTTTAGATACAATACATTACCACCAGCAAACTAGGTGTTCATTTAGTTTGAGCTCACCCTCTAAAAGGGAAAACTACGGCTTGATTTCCCAAACAATACATTCACCTGCTCGTCTGCACATCATGACATAGCGGAGTGCATGAAACATGAAACTAAATCAATATGTCACTAAGTGAAGCATATGCAGGGAAGTGCAGCACAAACAAGTTGTTTAATGACTTAAGCATTAGGGAGACAAGCAGAGTCACTCAGACTTCAGCTGAGGTTAACTCTCTAGAGAAGAGAGTATGCTAAGAACGGTTTCTGATTCAGGAAGAAGCTGAATTCAACTACACAGTGACAAATACCATATCTCATAATCAACTCCATCTTATTCAATATACTGATTTAAATGGCCAATATTGGAAGGCTTTAGGAGATACAAGTGTGCACTAATGCCTTGTACACAACTATATTAGGGTGGTTTTGGTACATTGAGTCTTTTCGGCAAAACTTTGGAAATAACAAGCTGTTTTTAAGTGATGGCAACAAATTTACATCTTCAGCAACACGCCCCTAAAACAGCATGAATCTTTGACGCCCCCAGATTGAGAACGTCTATCTCATAAATATAACAAGTATAACTATGGATCGTTTTTTAAACTATTATTTAGTTTAGCATGTTTACGAGAGCCAGAGGATCAATATTGCCTCTTGTAATTTTACAATAAAATCAGTCCTTTAAAGAATACCAATAAACTAAGACAACATTTTCCCAACAAAACTATGCTGCAAATCAGATTTGAAACCCTGTGTGAAGTGTCATTACTTTTAAAGTCCAAAAAATATCAATTATATATCATAAAACAGAGAAAAGAAGATACATGTATTAGATTAAGAAGAGGAGTCGGTTAGACTAACCATAATCACTGAAATAATGGTCATAATGTGGGTAAACTAAATTGGTCTTGCAGGTGAAATTGTTAACACTACTATATATATATATATATATATATATATATATATATATATATATATATATATATATATATATATATATATATATATATATATATATAATCACCTGCAAGCTAACATCGTTGTCATGTTCACCTCAAAGAGCTTCTCCAAGTCCTTCATCAGCAGCAGTCCAGGATAAAGTAAATAGCAGACATAAAGGAGCGCGCGCACACGGGACTCTTCACACTTAGACAACGGTCTTACCTTTCAGCTCATCCACGGTGAGCCCTTGAGAGCACACGTCAGATAAGCCCACCTCGCCCGCAGAACCCCCAGCAGCCTGAAGTGTATCCTGGGGCCGGCAGAGAGGGCGAGATGAGCAGCGGGGGTAATCAGGCGCAGATGCCGCAGTGTTAGAGGAGAGAGTGGCGCCAGCGCGCGTCAGCTCCAGCTGCTGGTGGTCCCATAGTGGTTCTCCTCTAGAGGCGCTTAGCCGCTCAAAACCATCAGCTGTTGTTGTCAGAAATCTTACCAACATAAAAAGCGTGTTCCTCGAGTCTGTTCAAATTAAATCCATAGACTGTATATCAAATCCAAAATAAAACCGTAGAGCGCGAAGACATTTACGGAACAGACAAACACCACGTGATTAGCACGCTCATCTGCTCTAGTGGTACCAATAGTTCACCCTCGGAATAATATTAAACACAGAAAGTTGCGGTCACTACATTTACTGAAGTAACAGTTAAAAGTCAATAAAAATAATCAGATATTTTAAAACGCTACTAGGTAGGTTTTCAGTCGAGCTAAGCCCCGCCCAGTTCTGCACCTCGCAAGGTCTCTGGAAGCCCTGCTGTTTTCCTCATGTCTGCATGCGAAGGGCGGTGCATAGCGAGGATGATGATGGTTGGGAGGATGATGATGACGATGAAGAAGATATGACCTTAGACCATAATCTGTGTCCCAGAGCACTACTGAGGAGCAGGCATGAACTGAAGTTTATTATTGTTATCGAATGATACTATCTGCAAGTTACAACCTATAACATTACAAGAAATAAAGATAGCCAGTAAAATATGAATAACGTAAAAATAATTTCTACCATATTTAAATTTGTACAGAGCAGGTGAGTACATCTCAAATCATGGAGGGCTGCTGGTTTTCGCTCGTTCATGCATGTTTGGCTGGGAGCCCACGGCTAGATGACTTTTAGCCACGCCCATTGGCCGAAGCGTCGCCTACCACCCAATCAGATGAAGTGCAAATGCAACTTAACTTAATAAAGAATGCTGACTGACCCGATAAATAATGAAAAGAAGAGTGTTTTTGAATGTCCTGGTCCTTTTTTGCGTAGCAAAAGATTTGATGGGAAATGGTTGGATGTGCCCAGCAGAGCACTTGGATAGCAGTGGGAGGAACATGGGGTACGTGGCTTGTTTTGTGGAGCACAACCATTTAAGCAGATTCAAAGACATTGTTTACCATAAATACTAATATAATATAATAATTAAATATATATAAATAATAAACACATTTTCCCAGTGATGGGTTGCGGCTGGAAGGGCATCCGCTGCGTAAAACACATGCCAGAGAGTTGGCGGTTCATTCCGCTGTGGCGACCCCGAAAGGGAAGAAAGCCGACCTGAAGATAAATGAATGAATGAATAATAAACACATTGCAAAAAAATAACATATAATACAATAAAATACAAAACAAAACAATATAATAGACACCTTTAATTATGGGTTGTAGAACTCCAGGAATTGAGTTTGATACCTCTGATATAGAGTATGTATTTGTATGTTCATCAGTCCAGTGTGCCATAAGTTAATTCAGTTTTTTCTGACCTGCACCGGTCAAACTGAAAAAGTGTGTGTTGTAAGTGTCGCTACTTATGGAACCCGGTGGCAAACCTCGGGCAAAATTTATTCCTGGAGGGCTGCAACCCATGCTGGTTTTTGCTGCAGCTCTGTATCAAGAGACAAGCCAATAACAAATTCATTAATGAAATCAGGTGTGTTGTGAGGGTTACATGCTGCCCTAAACTAAGCTTTGGAGTAATTTTATCATGTTCATATTTGGAGTAACTCAAATAACACAAGCTCCAATTTAAAGTAAACTGTACTCCAAGATCCATCACAATAACAGGTAGAGGTAGAAGATCTGGAGATGGTTTTGTAAGCCAGTGTAGGGGTCCCAGTGCTGAGCCCAAAAAAAGATACCAGTCGGGACTGAAGGTTCATGTGTTCTGTCTTGAAGCAGGGCTAAAAGATTTTTAATAATTCACATAAATTCGTACATCTGACTCCATAATTTGCTTAAAAAGGTTTTATCTTAGCTGTTATTCTTGGTCACAGACAAATAGGCTAGAATGTTAGTTATTAAGGATAATATGAAGTTTTACTCAATGACCTTTAATTTTTCTCACAGTTGATGTTAATATTCTTATTAACCCATAAAAGTGTTTCAGTAAAAGAAGAATGACCGAAAAAGGTTCAAACATTTATTATCATTGATGTGTATAAACAATGCATTAGAATATACAGCCTAAGAAATATGAACCAAGAATAAGGAGTTATTGTCTACACTTAATTTGGAACTGATCGTTCTAAAAAAAAGCATTACATTTTAACTCCAAGTTTACTACATGATAAGGGAGCTCGAGAGCTCTTCCTTCATGGGCCGATTTCAGAGACGAAAAGGGCCAGTTTTATCTCTGCTATCTGTTTTGAAATTTTCTTCAGTCAAATCTGCTCCCAGAGAGGAGTGACTTAATTAGAAATGCAAATCAGGAGAGAATTAGCTAAAGTTGTTGAGAGTGTTAAAGATTTTAGTTTTTGGAATTTGCAATCATTGAACTAAACCAATATTAAACATAAACTGGTTAACCAAACATTCTTGTATAAACATGTTTAAACCAGCAAGAGATGAGGGGGGCTGTAGGCTCCTAATGCTGGAGATAAGGAGTTAGGAGAAGACACACCATTGTTTTATTATGTGAATGCTAAATTCAACACTCCAGACCCAGGAGAACCCAGCCTTACCCCAGCATCTGTGATTTAAATTTAACACGAGCTGAAATGGGGAGCCAGTGAAGAGTGAAGAGGTGGGTAACATGAGCTCGCTTTGTTTCCTTGAAGATAAGACAAGTTGCAGAGTTCTGGATCATCTGCAGAGGTTTGAACATGTTTTTTTTGGAAATCCTGCTAGGAGAGCGTTGCAGTAGTCCAGACGTGAGAGGACCAGAGCCTGAACCAGGAGTTGAGTTGCATGCTCAGTTAAGAAGGGCCTGATCTTTCGAATGTTGTGCAGTGCAAACTCACATCTTGGTGATGTGGTATTTGAAGGACAAATGTTCATTCAAAATTGCATATAGAAATGCTACATACACATCATTTTAACCATTAGTTTTATTAAACTTTTTAAATGGCCATCACAGATGAGCATGAACAACAGTAGCAACCCTTCCAAAATCAGGTTACAGTATGACTAACCTGGAAATGCTTTTTCCAGATTTTCTCAATGCGGAGGATGAAAAATAACGCAAGCATAAATTATTAATTATATATATATATATATATATATATATATATATATATATATATATATATATATATATATATATATATATATATATATATAATTAAATATATATTAAATATATATATATAAAAATTAATTCATACATCCAAAAATAAAATTCATAAACAAATAGATAAATGATTACCCAAATATATGCAATTAATCTAGTTCGACATTTCAACACAACTGTATTTGTTCATTTCTCATTTTCCAATTGTAATGATTCAATTAGCTTACATTTATTTCCTGTGTTCATATCCTACTTATGTGGACAGATTTAATTTCATTCCACAATCCAAAAGCACTTATTGTTTTTTCACATTTCATCATTTAGACTTTCTAGCATCACGTTTTAGCATCACGTTTTAGTGGCTAGTACCTTTTCTGGTACTGGTGCCTATTCTTTAGATCCCAGTGCCAGTGATTTATCTCTTTACCTGTGGCAGCTCATTTACTCAAACATAGCACTGAAGCACCAGGAACTCATGGAATAAAACAACAGCCACAATCTTTCTTTTTAACCAGGGACTAAGTGCATGCTAGTCAGCTTTGTGCATTTCAACATGGTGGCAGCTGCTTTAATAGTTGTAGAAGTTTGTTATTGACTTGTTTTCAGGTTGCCACCTCTCTAAGGAACACTCACTCAGCTGGATGTCCCTTCAAAAACGGATTCTGTGGAGGAAATTCTATATACTTTTATAGCTTGTTGTCCAAACAATAAATGTTAAAAAGTGATTGATGGCGTAATTACTATATGAACACAGAATAATGGTAACATGACAACAAATGACCAAAATAAAAAAAACGCTAGATAAATAGAGATATGTTGAAAAGTGGATAAAAACTATTGCAATTATTATTTATACTTGGATTATGTTCAAAGCCATTTACACATTTTATTTTCATTTGTGTGTTGTTGTTTAAACAAATTAATTACATTGTTTTAGTTATTATTTATTTGAATTATTTATGCCTTTTCTTTTTCAGGCATGTACATATTTATTAGTTTTATTTAATTAACCACTCCATATTAATTTATTTATGCACTTATTCCTTCTTCTATTTATTCATATATTTTATTTTTCCATGGGAGCCATTATTTCTCTACAGACCAGATTCCTGTAGGGAACACCTGGTTAAAGCTGTGCTGTATTCAGAGTGACTGATCATGGCTAAAGAGTTCTCTGAAAGCTACAATCTAACACAAAGGAGTATTTACTATGTAAGGGAGAATGCAAACAAGAAGTGGAGAAAAGGTGACGAGATGCATCATATGTTTGGCCAAAGACCTGAGAAGAGAGGCTGGTTGTAGCTTTCATCCAAACATTCCACATCACCAGTTCACAGTTCTCTGCAGTTTTGTGAAAAAAAATTAATTAAAATCAATAAAAAAAAATGCCTCATGCGATCCCTTCAGTCTTATTTTAGGTTAGGACCAGGAGAAAAGCGCTGGGAATGTTGATCAAAATAAGGTATTTATGTTTATTATCTGATTAAGCCTGATGCATATTTGAATAGAGTACTGCTCATGTAGTTTTTTTCTCCTTCCAACAGCGAAAACCAAACAACTAAAACATAGCTTTGAGAGAATTCAAGAAAATTGTAATTCTTCTAAAAAAAAGTTTTTTTTCCATAGATGAAATCGACCAGTTATTGTTGGCGCTCTTTCACTTCCACTAATACATTGACAGAGTTGTTATTAATCACATTCTTCTTCCTCTCCTTCAACATCATCCTCATCAAACTGGTCCCTCGAATCCAGATCATCTTCATCATCATCAACCTGCCGAGAGAGAAAGTGAAATCTAAGAGAAAGCAACACAAGTATACAACAGAACAGAATATTCAGAAGAACAGAAATTCTGTGCTTCATTCAAAGTTTTGCAGATCCTCCTAATCATTGGCCGCATTAATCCATGTATCATTCGTTCATTTGATTTTCAATTTTTAAATAAAGTTTTTTTTGGTTATTTTACAGCACATGCTGCTTTTTAAATATGAAAATGGTTGCCATAAAAAACTTCCAGAAAACAAAACACTCTAGTTTGCAGTGAAAAGACAAGTAAGTAGAACAATGTAATTTTAGCATAATGCAAATCTAGCTACATTAAGGTTAAGATAAGTTTTCTGTTGTAAAGTTATAAAAATAGTGAAAATAAAAAATAATTAATAATTTTTTTTCATTGTTGTTAATGTTTTAAATAGTTTTAAGTCAGACTGTAATTGATTGTTTTATTATGCTTGTTTGTTGTTCATAGTGATTATGTTTGTGTTCAGACCTAGCGAGGGCCCTCCATGGCCTTAACGAGGGCCTGCCTCTCAAAAATCTTTCACAGCTTTGTGTTCATTTTTAAACAAATGCATAAAACTAAATCAACAGGAGATCTAGGAAAGTAGAAATCCTAAGCATGAAACAGTTCTAAAGTTAAAACCAAAAATAGTTAAACCTTCTTATGGACCACCTTATCCATTTTAGAAGTCAATACATTTTTGTTTGGGAAATACTGTAACCCAATTAAGGTACTTTTTACTAAACTGATCAATTAAATTTATCAGAGTCTGCGAACACCCGCAGCAGTAACACACCGTCTCTCCCAGGTCTTTGAGCTGCTGTTTAAGGCTCAGGATCTTCTGGTCCTGGTCAGCAAGTAGCACGAGGAGATCATCCTGCTCCTTCTTCGACTCCTGCACCTCCTGATGAAGCTTGGTATTCTCTGTCCGCAAGATGGCAGATGTGCTTGTGGCAGACGCAAGCTCTTTCTCCATCGACTCCCTGCTCTCCCGAAAAGATCGGAGTTCCAACTGAAACATAGAGAGCAAGTTAGAAGAACACCATCATGCCCTTCTAACTTCACCAAGCTCACCTGAAGCTTTTGAGTCTCTACTGTCTGAGCTGATAATCTGCTCTCTAAATCCACAATCTTCTCTGTGAGGAGGCTCTCATCTGTTGGACCAGCAGGCTGGAAGAAACAAAAAATTGTATTCACTTACACTTCATTTTAAAAGAAAGCTTTAGTTTTAGTTCGAGTCGAAATTTCAATATTTTAAACCTTGTGTCTTATTCTTATAAAAAGTATTTGTGAGTGGGTAGACCCCACCACAATGTCTTAAGCAGTGAACTCAAAAGTAGATTTAAACAATTTTATCTGAAACGACATATTCAAGAAAAAGTCAAAATATGTTAGAAGAAAACATAACTAAGTGATACATGGTTTAATAGACATCAGGATTTTCAATATTAATAAGGATTATATATATTTTTTGAAGTTGCAGCATTACTTTGGCTTGATATTGAAGCAAATGCATAGTCCCTAACTATATTTAGTCGGGATCTCTTTTTTAGATGTGAAAAGAGTTCAAGTGGGCCACTGCTCCAGTTGTGGTCCCCTGCTTTGAAATGTTCTACAACAAATTAACAAATTACATGTAAGCAAATTAAAAAATAGCATGCCCCCCTCTCTCTCAGGTGAAAAGTGGGCAGCGTCTAGATGAGTCATAAGAAAGACTTGGTATAGGTTGAACCAGTTTTAGCAAAGTTTAATGCCTGGTAGCATATGTGGCACATGTGCAGAGCATAAGCAGCTGCTCTGCAGAACCTTACGCTTTAGTCAACTCAAAGTAACAAAAGGGTAATGTTTCACGATAAATTTACCTGGTGACTTATCGAAAAGAGTGTTTGTTTAACTCTTGAATTGACATTACAATATAACGCATGGTATTGGTAAGAGCCATGTGTTATGGTCCAGAGTCCCTTATTCTTTTGTTTTGGACCACGTCTTCTTTTCTTTTCTCAGTGCGTGTTAGTTTAATTTCCTGCTGCATCCTCTTGTTCAATTAGCTCCTGTGTCAAGCTCTGCCCCCATCCACAGATTGGTTCAAGATACACTGATCCGCCAGCGAATAAGCTTTCAACATCTCTCCTTACATATCCTTGCATATAAGCAGACGGTAGAGTTTGATTCGAGAGACTTGGGTCTTGAGACATTTTGCTTCTGAGCAGATAACTTTGAGCATCTAGTTTATCATATGCTGTTTCTGTGTTTTTAAATTAGTTTCTTTTTGACTAACCATCCAGTCATTGTCCTAACCCAGGAGCAGAGGGCAGTTAAGCACGTCACATGACATATCAGGGTTTGTGTGACAGATGGTTACCACTGTTTAGTACCTCAATTTAGATGGGTATCACATGTACTAGAACACAGCTAGAAGAATAGTTATCTAGATTTTTCGCTTCAAAACAAGCAGAAACCCCTGCTATACATTAGTGTTGACTTGTGATGCAAACATTAACCAATGCCTACAACCCAACAATAGAGTGAAGCTATTGGTCACTTTATGAAGTATTGTTTTTGAGGTTGGCTATTTTCAGACACTCCTATAGCTTCTCTCTATTTCTTGTCCATTTAAAGGAATCTGAGAAAGTGGAGGAAGGCATATTATAACAGCTTTGTAGCCTGTTATCTATGTTGCACAACACTCGTGAACAAAACGAGTGGATTTAAGAAACTCCTAAATCGAATGTGGTGATAAAACTCATTTAAGAAAATAAACCTCTTCCTATAC